>JARHVA010007212.1:0-97500 GCA_037957365.1 Torreya grandis
TATCCAACACTATGTTAGCATTAGAACCATCTAAGTACATCAATTTTGTATCATTTTTTATATCTATCATAGTTGTACTTTATATTACTATCCTATCTCATTTTAATAAATTCAGCATATGGTACATCTGAGTTTGGTATTTAATTGGTCTATTATAGATCTAATATTTACCCTTGTGCCATCTCATTTATATATCCTCAACCCTATCTACCCAAGTAGCATTCCACAATCTAAATTAAGGTTAAACACATTTAACCAAACACAAGCATGACCATTGTGATATAGGTATGAACATGAATCTTATTTAAATTTTCCTTTGGCTCCATGACACCTTCTAACATCTTCAACACACCATGATAATGAATTAAAAACAACTATCATACCATAAGATAGATATATAGATATTTTAATAATGTCCATAACTCCAAAATTATCTATGGAAACCCAAGAATAAAAATTATACCCAAAGGCATGAGAAACTACTAAAAAAGAGTTGTGCAATTAGACCCTAGTTTGAATCTTTACTATTCTTATGCCTCTAGAGCTTCGTTCTCATATTGTGAATTTTGATTATAAGTTCCCCACATTTTATAATATTTTATACTTTTAATATAATATAGATATATACATCCCATGTAGCTTTGTCTATGTAGCTAGCTCAAATTTTGTCATATGTAGAGCATTATATGATATAATGGCATTTTGTCTCTATCATACCCAATGCTCAAAACATACACTCTCTCTTCCCCCACTTTATTTTGGTATCTTCCATGGACCAATATCACATCTAATTTGGTGAAATATAACCTTAAGTTTTGAGATGAGTATCTTCATATTCCATTGATTGTTTCCCCTATTGAAGTTTTTTGGTTGTGTTCATAAGTGGGGTTAAACTCAGTCATGTAATATTGTTTTTCCCACCAAAGTTACTTTTCCCACATGCTTCATTCAAAATTTTCCCTCGCATAAATTTTAATCTCTTGATTGTTGATTGAGAATTATTGTAGGTTAATTCCCTCCTTATTCATCCCTAACATGTTTTATTTCATCCACATCCTCTTTATCTTGTTCATTTACTTTCATTATTATCTTTGGCTACTTATCCTACTTCATGTTCTCTATTTTATTTACATGTCTTAGAATATCTATTATAGTTGTTGCATCCATCATAAAAATACTAATTTCTAATATGAGGATCTCATATGAGACCAAGGCTTCAATATTGAAGTTTATCATTATTAAAAAAAAATTGAACTATCTCAATTTGTCTCCACTTTAGACCAAGTGTACCATTGACCCAAATTTCACCCTTGCAGAGCACCATTGGTACTATTAATATCCAAAAAAATATATTGGTGTTATTTTAATCCCATAAATAAACATATTTGCACTTTTTTTGAAGAGTATAATGCTTTTGACCCTCCTTGAATTTTATTCATTATGCATGTTTCCTAATTGGGTTTATTAGTAAAATATATCTCCAAGTATTTGTATTATAAGATTATATCAAGTGTGTCCACCTAAAATATGAAGCTTATATGCTTCTTATCCTTTATCCTGAGAAGATAAAACTGTTAGTTTTGTTGGGGTTGACTTACATACTGACCACTTTTAAAATGAGCTCTAAGGCTTCTAAATGATCCTTTAAACTTTGTGTTATTGTTGAGGTCAAAATAAGACCATATACATGTAGGATTTTTATCACATAGCTATCCATGTGGATTTTACCATATCGTAAGATGTATATCCATGCTTCTAATTTGTCAATATAAAGGACAAATAGAGTGGGTGATTATGGGCATGCAATTTTAATCCTTGTGTCACTATACAAGAATTTTTATAGTAATATATGTGATCTCATTTTGGCTCTAACCTATGCATAAAGCTTATGATCTCTACCCTACATTATTTTATAACTCTATGTTCTTCCATCCTACTCCCCAACTTGTTTCTAGGAGTTGTGTCAAATGTTCTCTTTAATTCAATGAAACAATAAATTACTTCTTTTTTATCTCATACATTTTCATTTAAAAGTATGAGAGTGATGCAATAAATTATTGTTAAATTCTTTGGTCTGAAATATTCCTAGCATTTTTCCCTTTTTCATTACTTTCCAACCTAATAGCTCATTTTACATTCAACCATAATTTTGAATAATTTTGTCATGAGAGTGTTGATCATATTAGTTCTATAATTTAATAGGTTGTTGAACTCTACACATTTGTGTCCACTCTAAAAAGAAACCCTAATAATGTTTTTAAATGTCTCTTATGTGATGTGCTAATATTTTTATCCCTCATTTTAAACAATTAGATCATCTATATCTCATGTTCTAATGATTACTTTTTGTTAATATTTTTTAACCTCTCAAATGCACACAATAAATGGATGAAATAACTTCAATGTGGTGGTTTACATTACCTAGTATATAATGAAAAAGTATGGTTTGTAAAATAGCCATGTTACCTACCAAAAAAATAACTATTAGATGTTAATAATGTAATCCAAAAACCCACAAGTCATGCCCAAGTAAATTTCATTTCATTTTAACGAGAGTTAAAAGATAAATGAGTAGTAATAGTCTACAACTTAAGCAAACATGTGACATCTTGATGGAACCTTTTGGACATGCTAAATTCATTATGTTTTAAAATAATTTACACATAGTAATATAATATGTATACCAGTCATATGATACTTTAATGTGATGGTTACAAGTTAATGTTATGACCAAACCTACCGAACACATTGACTTTGACTGATTATCAGAACTATTTTAATATTATTATGTTATGTGGATATTTATTGCAAACATTATTCAATTTTTAGAACATTATTTATTGGTTTAAATTAAATTTTAATCATTCATGAAATATTTTAGATGAGAATATGATATTATTCATTATTTTTTATTATAATTAGATATTATTGATGTCTACAAGGCTTAATTGTAGGTATGCAACAGATAAGTATAGATTGGAGTTTAAAGTTATGTGCTCAATGGAAAATACATGGTACATAGGTAAACCATAATAATGATGTGGTAGTGTCAAAAAACTAATTTAAACCTTTTCCTTTGTCAATCTATTTTATAGTTTTGTTATTCAGTTTAGGCTCGATTATTGACTAGCTAGTTTTTATTTCATCATTTATCTTTTGTTTCTTTATGGTTAACTAATAAATCAACCCAATAGTTTTAGGTGAATGTGATTCATACCAACATAGATGATGAATTTTTTTTAAAAATGGATGCCACTTTAAGGTCTTGATATCTTGGATGAGTTATGAAATATTTGTTGAAAGACAGATATAGATTTGTATACTAAAACTGTAATAAAATACCATGAGTGGAAGGTCGGCACCATGGTTAGAAATTTTATTATAGGGTAGAGGCAATTATTTTATTCATTTATATTTTGATATAAACTAATGAATGTTATGTGTGTTGGTATATTCCATAAGGTACTAGGACTTATACTTAATAACTTCATGTTTAAAGCTCGAAATGTAAGTCATAACACTTAGGTCAAGGGCATAATGATTAAAATTGTTTAATGTTATATCAAATCCTAAGATATAATCTTGGGCTGATGTATAGTTATTAATGGGAGTTGATTTATCTAACCATGAGTGAGTTGGTTGACTTTAGAAAGTGATTATTAGGGTTTTCTTATCATTTTAGAAGGCTCTTGACTTTTGCATGGTAGCCTACCTAAAGCTTGGGAAGCATGCACATAGAGATAAAGTTTTGGAATGGAAACTCTATGAAATTATTGGATGGTATATTTATGTTGTGTCGTATATGATTATATTTAATAATGAAAGGGGATTTCTACTTGGTAGAACTCACAGTTTTTCCAAATATAATGATCACTGCCAATGGTGGATAAAGAGGTTGGTAGAAAGGAAAAAAAGGAAGAAGAAAGAAATAGTGGAGAAGAAGGGAAAATAAAAATGGGTTTGTGTAAGTCTTAACCCTTCCTCATATCCAATTACATTATGAAAATATATAAGTGTTTTTTTTTTAACTACAATATTGCAATGAGCATGTGCATTCACTGATATGAATAATGTATGAGGTTTGGAATGGTTTCTTCCTGAATAGACCTAGCATTCATCGTAAAATTCACTTAGTCAAGGATACTCAATAGGTTTAGATCATTAAATATACTCACATATATATGGAAATGAGTAACTAAAAAGGGTGAAATGGATTTTTTGGATTGCTCAGTTACTTAAAAATTTGGCATTATTTATGAGTTTTATTTATTTAGGTGTAAACCCTAGTTTTAGGTTTTTGTTTCTTAGTTTGTTGAAATGATTATAGTTTCCAAAAACCCTTATTTTAGGATTATTTTGAGTATTTTAAATTGATTCTTGAGACCCTAGGTTATTTATAATTATTTTATACACCTAAAATTGGCCACCAATGACCTTCAACCAAGGTTTTGACCAATTCTTATCAAAATGCACAATTTGGCCTAAAACACTAAAATGCATTAAATGATGTGAATTTGTTATATAAAAGTGGTGATTTTTTATAGGTTATCACTAAATGAAGCAATTAATTTATGATATAACTACCTTTGATTAGATCACTTCGAGTTAAAATGACATTTTTGCACTTGGGTGCTCTGGATTGCTCTTTTCTACCAAATTTCTTACACAAGACACGTGCCCTTGTTATTTTGTGTTGGAAAAATACTAAATGGGATAATGGATCTAACATGTCTAATAATTCATCCTAATTCCAATTTAATCAAATCTCAAGCCAATAATATGACATTCTAACCAATTTGATTAATGTATGCACCAATTGCCAAGATTTGCACCAAATTTGATAAATTGTGTTTAAGACTAATTAATTTAAATCAAGATCTTAAGTTAATTTTATATGGAAATTATTGAATATTTATTTTTGAAAATTGATTATGATTTTTATCATTATCTAAGACATCATTTTTTGGGAAGGCAACCCTAGGCCAAAAATGCTTAAAATATCTGATTAAGCCCTCCCATGCGTATTTAATGCCTCTCTATCCCAAATATTTATGAGGGAATTTATTGAATTTAGCCTCCAAAATTTAATGGATTATTATCCACACATATTCATCTTTAAATGGATGGTTTAGGTTCATTCTGATCATTTACAAAAATCTATAAATAGGAGGCCTTGCCTATTGAATTTTAAGCTTGGATAGTGTAAAGTTATAATGCAAAAAATCTCTTTCAAGCCATTGATGTAGTGTTATCATGCCCAATTGTTGATCCAATCCAAATCCATCACAAACCAAAGGTTTCAAATAAAGAATGAGATAGCCAAGCCTCCTTTGATGAAGACTCATTGAGCACAAACTGAGTAAGCCACTTCAACAAGCCATTTGGAGCATCCATGGAAGGTGAAAGATTATGTCTTTTGAATTCTATTTATGTTTCCCATTTAGTTTTGTTTACTAAGCTCTCTTTTTTATCTATGATTAAGGTTTTAGCTATTAGTGTGTTATTTTGGATTTTGATTTCATACACTAAAACTATACTAATCTCCTCTTATTATAATCTTATGCTCATAAATGGCACACCTAGTGGGACCTAGACTCATAAATTTGATCAAATGGTGCCTATAGGCAACCTAATAACTATTTTCATGTAGGATCTTGGAATGTGGGAGAAAAGGGGGTGAAAAATTTGAGCAAAAACCTATTTTTTTGAAATTCATGATTTTGCCACTATGGAGTTGCAATATTGCCCTCTAGACTACAATCCCACAACTAACATAGAATTTATTGTCATTTTATTAATGATATCATGTTTAAATATATTTTTAGACTAATGTTTCACTATCTACAGATCAAGTAGCGATATTGTAATACCGCTACTCTCTAGTAGTGATATTCTAATACTATGATTTGTAATTAGTGATATTACAATACCATGACTCGACAGTCACGATATTACATTACCATGACTTGATAGTCATGATATTTCCTATTTGAGTCATGAGATTGTGGTTAAACCATTAGTGGTTGGGTGAAAATATTTCAACTCTTGTAGTTATGATATTGTACTGTAACTTGCATTATTATTAATCCAAGTAGAAATATTATGGATTTCTATTGACTAACTCGTGAGTAGAGATATTGTGTTAACCAATCATGATTTTTCATAGTATCAGGATTACACTATAGAGTTATGGGATTATAATATGTGAATCTAAGAACTCAATTTACAAATTCATTTCTTTCATTTGGAAAAATGCTTCAAGGCTAAACAAAACTCTGACTTTTTCCTTGTAGGTCCCATTTAAAAAGTGATCAAAACAAGATTAATCTAGTCTTTTTAACCTCTTTTGGGGTGCTTAAAGATGAGTAATAACTTTATTTTGGTGTTTAAGGAAACACTTATATGTTTATTTGAATTTTTTGTGATTATTCTTCAAAATTTATGCAACTTAAATCCACGGGGCTAAGGAACACCACCAAACATTTCATTTCATGTTTTGAAATTGGACTCACTTCAAATTTTTTTCAAGTTGTTTATCATTTTATACTTACTTAGTTTTGATTGTGCAAAAATAAAGTTGTGCATGTATGCTCTCCACCCATCCCCTATAGAAAACTTTTGGGATCAAAAACACCATCTTCATTACAAATTTCCTTAGTCCAAAGGCATAAAAGAGAAGTTGTGAAGGCTCTCCCTAAAACTTGCATGGCTTCGATGATCTAAAAACAACCTTAAATCTTTTTTACTTAGTTTTTATTTTCATTGCATCTTGGCTTATGAGGGTGATTTCATCACCTCCCATAAGTTCTTTAGGGAAACCTTGAACTGGAAATTCATCTCTCAATATTGTCTTCAACCCCTCTCTATAGGGGAGTATATAAATTAGAATCGCCCCATTGGGATGGTGGTTTGAGTGGTTAACCCATCTCTTATCATTGGTGGCTAAGCCTGGGACATTTGAGTATGTTGGATATCACACTACATTAAGCACGTGATGGATGTAGTGGTTGTAAAAAAGGCAAGACCTTTTTACAAAAAGCCACATGATATGAACCCAATTGACATGTTACTTCTCTTAAATTTTGATGTGAAATTCTTATGCATCTGATCCATCTAGATGTTCAAAAACTAGTTAGTTAGTTAGTTAACCCCACTTTGCCATACCTTGTTAATTTAGGGCTTAAGATGATTAGTTAGTTAATTTATCGTTGTCTTAGATTACTTGGTCTTGTTTGGAGTCAAAAATATTTGTTAAAAAGGGTTAAATAATAAAACACATTGTCCACCATTTCTTGAATAAGGAGGCATTATATTGCCAAACTAAACATCATCTTTTTCCTTATTCAAAAATTTATCATTATCTTTGTGTCATATCTTCCATTTTGGCATAGTTATGTTGCCCATTTGATTCTAGACCATTTACACAATTTTCTTGAGTCCTTCATTGATCATTTAAATTTGAAATTTCACCTTTATAAATTCATAAGGTTGATGTGCTAAGTGGGTTCACCATTTGCACTAAAACTTAAGGAACTTGGGTTCAATTTCTAATTTGAATTAAGGATAATTTTTAGACTCGTAATCATTATCATCATTTGGTTGGACTCACATCATCTTGTGTCTCACTCATGCTTTGATTCCTAGGCAAAATTTTGTAATACCTTTCCTATTTTCCATTTGTCTTGAGTTCATTTGATACCACATTTTTTGCCTTAGAGATTTATCAAAACTTTATGTGTGGGTGTAATTTGAGTTAAGGAGAGTAGTGTTACGCTACTAAAATCATGTTAAACCATTTTTCCTTAGAGTATCAAAGTAAACATTTGTCACACCTTTTAAGTATTTTATCATTGTTATGATGTTCAAATTAATTTTAAACTTATTTCATAAGCCTATTCACATAGATTCAAAATTTTCCCAAAATTCCAACCATTTCAAGTATACCTTTTTGAGTCTTTATCTAGCACAGTTACATTGTTCACCTTTGTCCATATTATTAGTCAAAAGAGTGTAGTTTGTGCCACTATTTGGGAGAAAATAAAAAATTTCCAAGTGCCTTTTGTTTCATACCTCATACTTATTGATCAATTTTATGTACAAGATTAAAATGCCTAGTTTTTGTTAGAAGTGTTTCAAATCTGTTGGATTAAATATCTCATCTTTTAAAGTCTAGATTTTGATGTCGTTTGGAAAAAAATTCCTAGCACGTACCTTTGTTTGAGCCTATTTTTTGATACCACATTTGGCAAAAAGTCCTAGCCAGTTTTATTTTTCCTAGATTAGACTCATTTGAAACACCTTGATCCTAAAATCTATCATTTTGATTTTCAATACATCTACTTGACCTTTTTGTGTGAGATGTGTAACATTGGAAATTTGATGTTAGATTGTTTTATCACAAATCATTGCATCAATTGTTTTGGATACACATATCTATCCTTTTGACTAGGTTAGACCAAGTTTGAACCTCTTTTTAGACATCTTTTTTTTAGACTTTGTATAACTACATTCCTTTTGGTCATGAAACATTTACTATGGATTCCAACATGTATTCCTACACTTGTAGTGGGATCATGTATAATCCAAGATTTAGTAATTTGGTCGTATAGGAAGAAGTGGTGCAATACTCCTATGCAAATAATGTTGCTTATGAGACACATCCTTATCCATCTTATAACATTCAAGTAGGGGCACAAAACCAAGACCCATTGGCTCATTATTTAGTAAACACACCTCCATATTCAAAGTAGGATCAAGCACAAATAGAGTAGTACCTAGATGAGGTACCTACAATTTAATAACCATTTCCTCAACAACCATACTAAGTTACTACACCATCCATGTATGATCCTTATGTATGTGAGTGTCATTTCTTGGAAAACAAGGATGAGATTTTGGCTAGAGCTATAGAATTAGGGGATAAATTTCTAGAAGACTTCCCCCATTAGAATTTTCCAAGTCCAGTAAGAATGCCTCAAAACATAATTTATGGTCAATAGGATTCTTCTATTAATCCTATATCTCTAGTCCAAATGACATATTATGACCCTAGTATGCTTTTCAAAGGTAAGGGTCTCATGGAAGATCACTTTGTATAGATTTAGATAGCATACCAAACTTACTTGAACCTACCAAAGAATTTTAATCATATTACCATGACAAATAGACCTCTCATGGATTTAGTTCCTTCCACAAGAATGCTAATAAAATTGACTAGTCAAGATAATCAGGGTGTAGACCTATTCATGCAAAACACTTCAATCAAAAACTTATTTCATATGCCAACCATTGAGGAAGTGTCTTCTGCTTCTATGTAGAGTATTAAACAAAATGTAGTGGATAATACACAAGCAACATCCAATCCAAACCAAAGTGGTGTAAGTATACAAATAACTAGTCCACAAATAAGTGTACTTTTAGTTAAAACCATGAGTGGTTTTCCAAATTAGGGAGTAGGAGTTTCTACATCCTAAAATCAACCAATAACTACCACTAATCCTTTAGCTTCTTCTTCAGTACTCAACCAACAGGATTAGGTAGTCACCCAACAACCAATGTCATGCCTCAACAATAAAATGTGATGAATCTTACTCCTACCCAACTAGCAATGATTAATATTCCATAATAGTAGGCACAATCCAACATACCAATATAGCATAGGTAGAACATATTGCCACCTCAACATGGAGAACCCACTGTTCCACCTTTTTGGGTAGCATCAAACATACCTCTTTCCTCACAGACTAATATACCAATTCAAAGCTAAATGATGTCTAACCAAAAACTTACAAATATTGGTTAGTGATAAATGTTGAATCCTTCACAAGCGTCAACTTCCTAACAAGGATTTGTGCAACCTAGAGGTTCCAATGCTCCTCAAGTACTGATCAGGCAACCTTTACCTTTTATGCAAAATGTGCCACTAGTTCAAAGATAGGGTCTTGGCTCAAAAATACCCCCTCAATAGTAAGGTTTGATTAGTCGATAGTATGTCCATATTCAACCCCAGTAGGTACAGTATACCATATTCCTCCACCCCAACCTAAAAATCCCTAAAATCAAGCCTATATACCCAATCTAAACCAAAATATGTCATCATAGTACATGTAGTTTAAATAATCAAACCCTAATCCATGAATGTGTATTCTTGGTCCATTCCCTAACCAAACCAACATACCCCGGTCAAAGAACTCCACTTGTGACCACTCATCCATCTACCCAAGCTAATATTTTACCTTAAGCCAATGTTCCCTCTAGTTTCATAGCCCAAGAACTGTAATAGATGAAGGATGTAATTTCTACCATCCAAGATAGGAAACAAACCAAAAAGTTTAAGTTAGATGACATGTGTTTTTATCTATTTAACATGGATTACTTACAAATATCATTGCCTCTAGGATACGAACCACAAAAATTTTACAAATACAAGGGGAAAGATGACCCTAAGGCCCTTTTGACTGAGTTCTTTATTGCATGCTAGCTAGTGGCATATAGTGACATATACCTTTTTGTTTTTATTCCCAAGAAGTATAGCAGGATAAGTCTTGGAGTGGTTCTTAAAATTTCCCAAGAATTTAGTATCAAATTTTGATGATCATTTAGACAACTTTACGCAACACTTTTCATACAATCTCAAACATGAGATTTTATTGGTCAACTTGATGCAAGTAAAGCAATAAGATGGTGAGAGTTTTTCAAGTTATCTACAGTGATGGAGAGACCTTTCAAACCGATTCACCCATAGTTTATAAGATAAACAATTAGTTGTGTTTACCAAAAAATTTCATAGTGAAATATCCTATCATTTGGAACTATAGTATGTGCATACCTTAAGGACATCATTAACAAAGGTTTATTTATTAAGCAATCCCTTATTAACCAACGTATCATCAAGCTTAATTTATAAAATCAGAGTCAAGGTATCAATCAAGGAAATGGCCAAAACTAGCATCAAGTCCAAGCACAAGCATCACAACTAGCATAGGCCAATAACAATGATAGACAAAGGTAATTCAATCATAATAAAAAATGTTGTTAGAAATGGAGTAATAGAGTCAAGACATGTCCAAATGGTGAAAACATCATCTGCTCAGCTCACGTAGCATGTACAAATTAATCCTAATGCAAAACCTTTTTAGCAAATGCAACAAGCATAACAACCCAGGCCCACACAACAAATGCAATAACCTTTTCCATTACAAGTTCCTCCTCTAAGGATAATAGTGCCTACTCATCACATTTTAAGTGACCTTGGAGAGCCTATTGAATATGTGTTTTGTAATCTCACCACCACTAATTTGATTAGTTGGCATATACCAAAAATAAGTCTTAGGGCATCCCTTACCTTAACTGGTACCACCAAAATGAATTCTATGAATATCATCAAGTTAACAGGTATATTTTGCACCATTATGTGTAAATTAAACATTTGATTCAAAATATTTTGGATAATGGGGAGATAACATTAGATGGTGCTGATTTTACTTCCAATTAGACCCTTGAAATCTATCAAAATCACTTTCCCCAACATAATAACCAACCATAACAACAATAACAATAATAACATCAACATTGGCTAGTAAAACACCAATAACAATAGTTTCCACAAACAAGGCTGATCCAATATAATCAGAAATAATAGAACAAATAATGTCTTAACAATGGATAGAACCAAGGTTAGAATGACAATAACCAATAGACCTACTATGCAGTTGTACATGACTACAATAGGGTTATAGGTCATATTGGATGAGGTCACATTAACACCATCTCCATTAATTTGAGACCAAATACCAATCAATCAAGACCTTTTCTAAATTATGCCAATTTACCCACTCATATTAATAATCCTTCTTTGACTTGGGACCACATACAAGCATACTAGAAAGTAGGGATTACTAATTTTAGACCCTATACCAATAACTCATCGTTACCGCATGACCACGCATAAGTGCACCAGTAATTGAGACTTATACAATCTAGTCCCCAACCATCACCTTCATTTATTAGCAATCTTGGTCCTATGTTTAATCTCAATTTTGCAATCACAAATCAGAGGTCAAATATTACCATCCCAAGCCCACAGTGATTTTCCACTTCACCCATCACTCAATGAGTCATTATACCTTAAAACAAACCATTTAACACTAACCAAGAGAAGAAATTTTGACATTGTTTAACAATTAATAAAATGCTTGCACAAATTTCCATTTTATATTTGTTATGTGTGTTAATAATCCACAAAAACATTTTGAATGAGTTCTTTAGTTAATCTATTATTTTAAGTGATATATCCCCTGACAAATTCTAAGCTTTAATTGGACACCTAGCTCTATCCCAACAAATCACTTTCAATTAAAATTATATGTCATCCCTTGGCCCATTGTATAACAACCCCTTGTATATTGAAGTTTGTATAAAGTAGCACAAAGTGAAACGTGTCCTTATAGACAATGGATCAGGTCTAAACATAGTGTCTCTAAAGCTCATCAAGCTTCTTGAGTAGATCTTCAAATAAAAATGATAACCATTAAATCCTATGACAATGAATAATGAGAATCACAAGGCACCATCTATTGGTGTAGTGTTTTTTCCCATTAGGTTTTGCTTACATGGCCTTATGGCCATTCTATGTCAATTAAACTTCCTTAGGTTAGTTATAAAAGGGTCACATAGGCTAATTATATTTTAATGTAATTATCTAATTAAGAAAATTAGAGGCTTCCTCATGTTTCCCTAATTTTCTCTATATGTACCCCACTTTTCCTTTTTGAAAGGTTAGACAAGAAAGACATGTTAATGCAATTTTATACAAGCAAGCCATAATTTGCAATATTGTCATGTGAAGAAAATCTTCTTCCTCATTTGTAATTTATCTATGATTTCATTATTTTATACATATATTTGCTTAATCTTCTATGCAAGGATCCAAGATCATGTCTAATCTGACATGCTACTATATCCATTTTTAATAGTATTGAAGTAATCTTTGTGGTGAAATCTTTCTACATTCGCTATTCTAGCATAAAGAAAGGTTTGGTGGGATTCCTTGGAGAATTCATGCAAAACTTTCTACTGGAGCTTCATATCTCAAAACTAACTATGACATTGGTTTTATAAGGTACCAAAACCCTTGGATCAATTGTAAACTTGACCTAATTATGAAATAGTTAATTTCTTCCTCTGTTTGGCATCTCAAGGCCCCATTTTTCATTTTTTGAAAAAATATGTACTTCCTATATTGTTGTGCAAAATTGCCTTCTAAGTTTTCTTCCTCGGGTCAAAATCTCAAATGAGTCTATTATAGAGTTTCCATTTCTAAATTATTTTAGAAATTTTTGGCTTACCTCAATTTGTATGTTGTCAAACCTCTATGTTGCTCGGATCTATAGGTGGTCATTACTTCGGCTTAGTAGTTGATCTACTTTGAGTTGTATGCATTAGAGAGTTTGTTGACCAATCCAAAATTTTAGAGGGTTATTACTTATCGAATAGACCAAATCATACTTTCAATGGTGAGTAACTTCACTTTTCTAAGTTGAGTTATTTGTTAAGTCTGCTTACTTGCCCATAGACCAACTCAGACTTGTGGAGTTACTTTACTTGTAAATCTGTGAAGTTAAGTAAAGCATGCCCAAAAACCCAGTTTACTCTACTATAGACTAACTCATACTTGTGGAGTTTCTTTACTAAAAATTCCTTGAAGTTAAGTAAATTAGGTTTTAAAACCTAGTTTACACTACTATAGACCAACTCGGGTTCTCTAAGGGTCAATACTGCAACTCAGGTTTTAGAAGGGTGATTACTGTTGGGAGTTGGAAGTAAAGCAATCCCATAAATCTAGATTACTCTTCCAAGATTGACTCAAGTTTTAGAAGGGTGACTACCACTCAAAGTTGGAATAAAAACAATGTGGAAAACCTAGATTACATTGTGAAGACCAACTCAGAGTTGTGGGGCACCTCTACTCAGATTTTCAAAGGTTAATTACTTGTATCAGCAAAGTAGTCTCAAAACTCTAGATTACTCTTCCTAGATTGACCCAAACTTTTGAAAGGTCTTTACTGCTTGAGTTTGTGGGGTACCATTGTTTCTATTTTTTTTCATTTCTATATTTTTTGATAAAGAATCACAAGTCTGTTGGAAAGGGTCTAGGAATGTGGAGAAGTAACAACTTGTAAATGTCAAAACTTTCAATTTGTAGCTTTATTTTGGTGCTATTTTTTTTAAAGTGCATGTTTTTTCAAGATCTACGCATTGGCAATTTTTTTTTTAGGCCCTTTATAAAATCTATTTTCTTCATGGTGTAATATCTTAAAACTTATTATACATTTCTTAGATGCATTATTGGTTGTGCTTGGCATCCCTCTCCTACTCTCTCACACTAATTTCTCATAGATGCATTCTTGATGGTGCTCAACATCTAATATTGAGCATGTGTTGCATTATAATTTAACGGGGGTCTTGTTGATATTTCAAGGGGGTAGTTATATTATGTATAGTCTATTCTTTGCTTTCATCTCAATTTTATAAATTGTCTCAATATAATATGCACTAATGGATCTAAAAATTGAACCACTCACACCATTTAACTATCTCAAATAGAAGTGTAAAATTCAGCTCACCTTAAGAGGTAAAGGACTCTATCGGATCACTATGGGTGAGGAAACCAAGTTGTCTATAGATTCAAAAAAGGTTAAGTGGCACAACAGATGTGACAGGACCTATGGGTTCTTATTCGTGTCAATGTCTCCCAACCTCTTATTTCATGTTGAATTTAAATAAACTCCCAACAAAGTTTGGACCATCTTAGACAAGATTTTTAGAGCATAGGACATTATGAGGGGTCATGATCTGGAGAATGAGCTCATCACATTGAGCCCAGGTGACTATGACACCCTATAGGACTTATTTATAAAGTTTAAATCATTGAGACTATAATTGAAACAATATGGCATTTATAAAATAGATGACCAATTAATTATATACATGCTTGTAAAATTGGGTCATGACTATTCAATTTTCATCTCTACATTTCATGCTACCAAATGTGCACTTAGATCCACTTAGAAAATGCCATCATTCGATGAGTTTATTACCAATCTAACTCAGGAGAAAGATAAGCTAGTTCAAATGGGTACACTAAAGTCTTCAAAATCACATGCCTTGATTGTCAATCAGGAAAAGAAGTCTTCTAATAGTGGCAAACAAGAGAAGAAACAGTCTAAACCAGATCATGAGCACAAGAAGAATCAAAAATTATATGCCAAACTTAAGGCATCATCAAATGAGTCTTCCTCAAGTGGAAAATGAAAGAAGGAGAAACTTAAATGCAAATTTTACAAGAAACTTGGGCATGATGAATCTTAGTGCATGAAAAATAAGGTTGACACCTTGACTAAGATGCTTGAGAAGAATAACATTAGTGTTCCTGAATCCTCAACTCACAAAACATCCACACAAGATTATGCAAACGGTAAAGATAGTAAAAAAGGGTAAAAATAATGGCAATGCACTTATTGCAGTTACTTCTTAGCCTTCAACTTGAGTTATTAACTTTGATGCTTCCTATCACATGGCCTCCTCGAAGGATCTATTTTCAAAAATAGAGCCATGTTTCATGCCTTAAATTCTCATGGGTGATGACACTTCAGTAGAATTCAGTGGTAAAGAATCATTTGAATTAAGTGATAGGACCTTTAATGATGTCTATGTGTTCCTTCACTATCCACCAATATTTTTTTGGTGTACCAAATCACTCACATAGGTGTAAGGAAGTGATTTGAGTTCACACCTAATTTAGTGGTTATCAAGGAGCTATATAGTGACACCACAATGGCTTATGGAAAGGCCAATCATTAGTCTAAGTTGTATACCTTCTCACAATTTTCCCTAGATCAGCCCTCAGTTGCATTGCTTACTCATGCAGATGGAGTGAGCAAACTATGGCATGAATGGTTTGGTCATTTAAACTACCGTTACTTAGGATAACTCAATCATCAGTACATGGTTTTAGGGTTTCCTAAAGTCAAATTCTTAGATGGCCTATGTAATGGTTATATTATTGGAAAGTATACAGAAGAGAAATATAATAAGGATGAAGCAAGGAGAGATGAACAAAAGCTAAAAAATGTCCACAGTGACATATTAGGTCCATTTCCAAAACCTTCATTCAATAGGACCAAATACATGCTCACATTAATTGATGACTTTTTGAGGTATGCCTAGGTGTTTTTTATCAAAAAGAAGTCTGAGGTCTTTGATCACTTCAAGGCACTTTTGTAGAAGCAATCAGATTGTTTCATCAAAATATCAAGGACTAAAAATGGTGGGGAGTATGTCAAAAAAAGGTTTGAGCAATTTTACACATCATAGAGGATTCATATGCAACACATAGTTCTATATAGTCCTCAGTATAATGGTGTGGTTAAATGTAAGATCTATATCTTAAAAGAAATGACCAACTACATGCTTCAATCAAAGTCTCTTCCTCCTTAGTTTTGGGCTAAAGCAATCAAATTTACATGCTACATTCAAAACCATGTTCCATACAAAGCCTTGAAATGAATAATTTCTTTTGAATCTTGGGATGATCACAAGCTCATAGTGGATCACTTTTGAGTGTTTATATCACCAATAATGACCCATATTCCCAAAAAGAAACACAAAGTAATGGACCCTCAGAGTCAATCTTGTATCTTTGTGGGGTATGTAGAGGGTACTAAGGGATACAAGCTCCTACATCTTAAAACTCATGATTTTTTCATTGAAAGGAGTGTCAAGTTTTTTGAGGGCCCACTTGAACTCACTACTAGCACTCCAAACTCTTCAAAAGTCTCACTAGACATTAATTCCACCTCAAACAGTGACTTGAATCCACCTCAAAATCCTCTTGATGATCAGGATGACTCTTCTTCTTTTTCAATTTTAAGTGATGAGAGTAGTGATGATTATTCTTCTCCTTCATCTCACACTCACACTTTAGATGATGATGACTCACCTCTTGATTCTCTAATCTCATACAATTTCAATCATACTTGGGCTAGATAGGCACTTTAAAGTGTTAGAAAATGGGTTGGAAATCCATTAGATACAAGTTAGACACATTCATAGTTTTATGGGACTTCACATGCCTACCTAGCCATTACCTTAGATCTACAAACCTTTCATGAGGCATCTAGCATTTTACAATGGGATTCTACTATGCAGGAGAAGTGTAGTTCCCTAATCAAGAACAAAGCATGGGACTTGGTCCCTTTTCCTAAAGGAATAAAATTAGTCCATTAAAAATGGGTTTATCAAACTAAGTATGGTGTAGATGGGTTCGTTGATAAGTAAAAATCTCATCTGGTTATAAAGAAGTTTTCTCAGGTGCCTGGCATAGACTACACTGAGATATTTTCTCTTGTAGCTAAGATGATGTCTATCAAACTCACTCTAGCCATCACAACCACACATTGGTGGGATGTTCACCAAATGGATGTCAAGAGTGCTTTTCTACATGGTGACCTCAAAGAAGATATCTACATGGATTAAACACAAGGCTTTATGGAAGATTCCTCCTTGGTCTGTAGACTCAGGAAATCTATCTATAGACTCAAATAGGCCCCTCAAGCATGGTATGCCAATATGGACTAATTTCTTCTCTTAATTAGGTTCACCAAATTCCACTTAGATATAAATGTTTACATCTTACAGTAGGATGATTTTTTATTGATCCTAGTTCTCTATGTGGATGACTTATTGATTATAGGGAGCTCATAATCATCCATCTCAACAGTAAAAACTATATTTTCAAATAGATTTTTAATGACAGAGATGGGATTGCTACATTACTTTCTTAGAATTGAAATCATTCACTTAGATTCTAGTAAAACTTTATCACAATCCAATAATTCTCTTGATTTTCTTGTAAGGTTTAACATGGTTGAGTGTAAACTAGCTCCTACTCGCTTCTTGTTTGGTGTGAAGATTGAGGCTGATTGTCCTACACCATTAGTTGATGCAACTCCATATCGATAACTTGTGGATAGTCTTATCTATCTCACACACACTAGACTTGACATATCCTATGTATTTGGCATGGTCTCCTAGTTTATGTAGGAGCCACGTAAATTACATTAAAAAGTAACTACGTAGATTCTATACTACATTCAAGGTTCACACAACTATGGGATACACTATGGAGTAGGAATAGAGGTTGATTGGATTAGATATACAAATTTAGATTGGGTTAGAGATATTTAGAGTCAAAATTCCACTTCAAGATATAGTTTTTCACTTGGTTTAGGTTCAATAAGTTGGTCAAGAAAGAAGCAGCATGTAATTGTTTTATCAGCTATAGAGGTAAAATATAGAGGGGTTGTCAATGCCACCACTGAGGCAATCTAGATTCAAGGGATTCTCACTATGTTTGGTATATAATTTCATAATCCAATAATCATCTAATATGACAACTAAAGCACTATCCAAATTTTTATGAATCTAGTTCTCTATCAAAAGGACCAAACATATAGAGATTCACATACACTTCATCAAGGGTCTTATCAATGAGAAAGTCAATGATCTTCAGTACTATCCAAGATCATAGTAGATTGTATATATTCTAACCAAGCCCTTTATACAGACTAAATTTTTTCATCTGTGAGATCTCATTGGGGTTAGGGCTAATCCACCTTCTTCTTCTTCTTCCTATGGAGGTTCTTCACTATGTACTTGGGTACCTCATCAAGCTTTCAATGTCAGGACCCAATTCTCATCTCACCTAAGCTACGCTTAAGGGGGGTTGTCGGTGTAGTGTTTTTTCCCATTAGGTTTTTCCTACATAGCCTTATGGCCATTCTATGTCAATTAAACTTCTTTAGGTTAGTTATAAAAGGATCACATAGGCTAATTATATTTTAATGTAATTATCTAATTATAAAAATTAGAGGCTTCCTCATGTTTCCCTAATTTTCCCTATATGTACCCCACTTTTCCTTTTTGGAAGGTTAGACAAGAAAGATAGTTTAATGTGATTTTATACAAGAAAGTCATATTTTATAATATTATCATGTGAAGACAAGTTTCTTACTCCTTCGCAATTTATCTATGATTTCATTGCTTCATACATAGATTTGCTTAATCTTTTGTGCAAAGATCCAAGATTGTGGCCAATTCAACACCATTTATTTGCCAGTTATCCTTGGGCCCTTGACCCATGATACACTTTGCCATGTGTTAGATCTTGATTTTTCATACAATATTCTTTTGGGTAGACCTTAGTTACATGAAATTCATGCAGTCCCATTAATGTTGCACCAATGTATCAAGTTCTCACATTCAAGGATGGAAGTTTATATACCAGGAGATTTACACCCATAAAAGCACTACAAACACATAAAGGTTGATTTCAAGAGCTATAACTATCTTTTATCATGAATCTAGTATCCAAAAAGGATAATGGAAAAGCAATACTCTTTATTTTCTAGAGGATAACTATAATGATCCTAATAGCCTTGATTCCCTTTCCCACATACCACCTTTTGATATATCTGACCATTATACCATCTCACCTAATGGCCCAAGAGAGTATTTGACCCATGATACCTTTCACATCACAAACCTTCCACAGAACCCAAAGTCCTTGGATGACCTAAATCCAAGCCACTTCATCCATAATGGAAATGAGAGGGCAAAAGGTAAAAAGTATAGTCCAAAACCCATCACATTTATACCAGCATCTAGCCTAGAATGGGGCCCTTTTGAAGGAGATGAATCATGGTTGTAAAATGATGAGAAGGTTTATTATTATGAGAATGCTAAGTATCCTATTCCCAATAGGATCGTGAAGAATCAAGACTATGAAGGAAGAGTCCTAGGACCAAATCAATAAGGAACACTTGAGCTGATTTCCATGACTAGATATAAAGAGCCCTATGGACTTGGATTTAAACCACCTAAGGGTGACCCCATGTACCTTAATCATGTTCCATCACCATCAACTAGTGATGAGGATGTTGACAAAGAATCAGAGTTTGATCATAACCTTTTTGATGATTGAGCTAAGGCCAACCTATTTATCCCTCATTCTATTTGTACCCTTAGACCAGTCATTCATCATAACCCACTACCATTATATTATCCCCAATTGATATACTAGGACCAATAAGCATCTAACATGTCAATTGATGAGTTTAAAAATAATGATGCTTTCTATGGTTTTTTTGGCCTTAGAGACAATGTTTTGTTGGGAGACCATAAATCAGGGTTCTTAATCAAGTTAGATCCTAAAGCCTATTTTGGAGAGTGGATGACCACCCTTAGACAAAATTAATTAATTAAAACATTGAGGCCCCAAAGTGAAAACCTCTTTGAGGTGCTTTTTGACCAAGGAAAAAGTAAATAAAAAGGCTAGTTTAGTGGTGAAAACCTGTTTCAGGCGCCATTAGATAGGGGTGTTCAACCTTCTTCAAGTATAGCTCAGAAGACCACCAATGATAAACTTGTCTATCATTCTAAGTTTAGTTTTGAAGAACAATAAGCATTTGATCAAATCATTTAATATTTTCCAATAGTTTTTGTTACATGGCCAAACCTCCCATTGGGGGACTCTAATTCGTCATGCATAGGGGAACTCAAAGAGTCAATCCTAACAAATGGCTCTAATGTTTCCAATAAGTTCAAATATTTACCCACCATCCTTGAAGATGGTTTGAGCCTTCTAGTGGAGGATACAATAGAGGTTAACATTGGGTCCCCAGATGACCCAAAGTGGATCAAACTAGGAGTGTCCCTTATTGATAAGGAGCATGAAGTCCTTATAGTCCTTTTAAGGGAATTTGTTGATATATTTGCATGGGAATATTTTTACATGTCAGGTTTGGACCCCACCTTGGTTATGCACCACCTTGTGTTCAATCTTGATGCCAAACTATTAAAACAAAATTTATGTAATATGCATCCTCACATTCTTGTATTAGTGAAGAAAGAGTTGGAAAAAATCTTGGAAGTAGAATGTATTTGATCGATCAACTATTTAGAGTGGATCTCCAATGTTGTGCTAGTTAGTAAAAAGCTAGAAGGAATGAGGATCTATAATAATTTTTTTGATATAAACAATGCTTTCCCTAAGGATAACTTTCCATTACCAACCATTGACATGATCATCAACTCTACAGTGGGTTATGAAATGCTTTCATTAATGTATGGATTTTTAGGGTACAACCAGATTAAAATACCACTAGAAAACTAACACAAGATAACATTCACCACTCTATGGGGAACTTTATATTATTAGTTTATGCCATTTTGTCTTTAAAATGTAGGGGGATACTATTAAATAGCCATGACCATCATATTTCATGATGTCATGCATGACATTATTGAAGATTATGTTGATGACATTTTTGGCAAATCAAAAACTAGGGATGATCATCTAGTAGTGTTATGCAGAATATTTGAAAGATTGCATGAGTATAAAGTCAATATTAATCCTAAGAAGTGTGTCTTTGGTGTTACATTATGAAAATTTATAGGCTTTATTATGTCTCATTGAGTCATTGACGTCGATCCATCCAAAGTCTAAGCGATAATAGAGATGCCACCATTGACTAATTTGAAGCCTCTCCATAGTTTGCAAGGCAAAATCTAGTTTATCTTATGCTTCATATCATAGTTGGCTGAAAAATCCAATCCTTTTATGTATCTTATAAATAAGGGAGTCACATTTCATTAAGATTATCACTACCAAATAACTTTTCAGTAGCTAAAATACTATCTAGTGAATCCACTTGTTTTGTTACCTCTTATGCTGAGAAATCCATTCTTGTTGTATCTATCTGCTACTAAAAATGCCTTGGGGGCACTTTTGGCTCAGAATTATGATAATGTAAAAGAGCATGTTGTATAATACTTAAGTCTTACACTGGTCATATATTAACATAATTATGTGCCCATAGAAAAATCTTGTTTAGCCATGGTCTTCATAGCTTAGAAACTATATCATTACATGTTAAACAAGAAGACCATCATTATTTCAAAATTAGATCCTCTCAAATATCTACCATCTAAAATAGATTTACAAGGCCGCATGGATAAATAGATCATGCTTCTTAGTGAGTTTGACATTGAATATGTCAACAAAAAAGCCATCAAGGGGTAAGTTCTTACAAATTAGCTTGTTGAAGCACCTCTTGTTTATATAAAGCCACTCACATTCCAATTTCCTAAGGAATCCATAATGACCATCATTGACACACCTCTTAAGGAGTAGCACTAGAAGTTTTATTTTGATGGATCATTTATAGCACATGGATCAAAGGTAGGCCTTTTATTTATTACACCATAGGGGGATATAATCCCTAAATAATTTAGGATCAGCTTTCCTTGTATCAATAACATGGCCAAAAATAAATCACTTATTTTAGGGATTTACTAAGTGGTACAATGGAACATATCTCATCTCAAGGTTTATGGTGATTCTCAGTTAATCATCAATCAAGTTATAGATCACTTTCAGACCAAAGATGATAAGTTGGTTTTATATAAAGCCATGGTTGACACTCTAAAGTAGCAGATTGTCGACATATAATTTGAACATATAACAAGGGAAAGTAATAGAATCGTAGATGTTATGGCCACTATTGGATCTCTAATTTGACAAATAGACACAGCTAAAGACTATATGTTCCTTGTCAAGAATTTGTTACCACTAGCTCATGAACTTTTAACCATCATGATGATTTATGATATTGTTAGTCCTAGCTCTATCTAGTAATCGAACCTTTAAAACTACCTCCATGATCAAATTATACCACCTTACCTATCTCAAAAGTAATCCAAATCCTTCATCCACCAAACCACTCATTATACCTTACTCAGATAAACCCTTTACATCATAGTTTTGATGGAACTTTGCTTCATTGTTTAACTTTAGTAGAATCTACACTAACATTACGAGAAGTTCATGAAAGAGTATGTAGATCCCACACCAATGGGGAATTTCTATCCAAAAATATCTTACATACTAGTTATTATTGGCCCAAGATGGATGTAGATGTAGCTACATATGTGAATAAGTGTGACAAATGTCAAAGGCATCCAATTTGATTCATGCCCTAGCCAAGAATCTAAAACTAATGCTTACACCATGGCCATTTACTATATAGGGCCTCAACCTCATTATGAAAATCAATCAAACCTCATATGATGGCCATAAACATATCCTTACCACCATTGAATATTTCACTAAGTGGGTTGAAGCTATACCCCTCACTTACATGAATGGTAAGCAAATTTCTAAGTTCATTTTCAACCAACTCATTTATCATTATGGTATCCCTTGTGACATTATATCTAATAATGGAGTATCATTTAAGAATAAGGATTTCAAAAAGCTATGTGTTGAATACAACATCACACAACACTTTTCTATGGCATATTAACCACAAGTTAATGGCCAAGCCAAAGTATCACACAAAAGAATTTTTAACATTCTCAAAAATATTGTCAATGATATGATCATGACTGGTACCTTCAAATATATCATTCCCTCTAAGCATACCATACCAATCACCACACACCCATAGGATCAACTCCATATTCACTTGTTTAATGTATACAATCCATTCTTCCCATTGAGGTCAAGTTGCCTTCTCTATGCATCTCTTTCAGGCATGTCCTAGATGATAATAACTATCAATTAACTTGCCTAGAAGAACTAGAGCTACTTGATGAGAAACCCATGGATGCAGTGAATAATATCTAAGCCTATCAGAATTGACTTTGAGGCCACTACAATCAATGCATGAAACATAGATAATTTGAACTTGGTGATCTTGTCCTTAAAGAGAACCAAAAGAATACCATGGCTGAAAAGAAGCATAAAGGCAAGTTCAAACCTAACTGGGTTGGTCCTTTCATCATTATATAAAACTATGGAAAAGGAGCATATAGGCTTGCCACACCAAATGGACATGAACTTGATAAGATGATGAACATTATCTACCTCAAGTGGTACTATGCTTGAGTGACTTGGTGTATTATTTGCAAGGATCATTTCAATTTGTATCATTTTATCAATATTCTTCTTTGTACTATACCAATTTACCATCCTATCATCCTACCAAACTATCATTGTTTCCTATCGCCTATTTGTTCTACCATACCTTCCTTGTTTTCTCCCTCCCTATCCAGCCCTATGACCTTGGTTCCATTTCCATATTTATAAATAAGATTTAAATGAGTCTCGGTAGTTTTTTCACACATAATAGAAAAAGATAGTATTTTTTATTAAGATAGTAGTTTGGTAGTTGCATCATTCATTTCTTATTCCATTCTCTATACCAAGTTTTCCTGATTATAACTGCCTATGGGTAAATTAGTATCATTGATCTATGTTGTTTCCTATTTATAACCTCATATGGGTAAACTAGAGGAAATACTTGTTTATCATTCCTTGACATACCAACTAACCATTTACTATGTCATATTGTGCTTTTATACCAATTGTGCCTATTTTGTTTGAATTCATTGCTACACTAGTCAAATTATTGCACTATAAGGTAGAACTATAGTGACTTGAGGTCCCATCCTAGTACTATGTAGGTAGTGCTTAATACTTATTGAATCCATGCTCTCACCATTTTTTGAGTAACATAATCCATGCTCTTACCATTTTACAATCAACCTAAATAATGCTCTTACCATTTTTCAAGCTTGAACCATTTAGTATCTCTTCATTCTTCATTGTGTTGAGATACCTAGAACATTCCAAAAACATTTGTAAAATCATTTAGAAAAAACCAAAAACATTGACTACTTCTTTACCTTAAGGATTCTAGGAACCCTTCCTAAGTCAAAATCAAATCACTTGTCACTTAGTTTCCCCATCATTTTTGGCATTTTATCCCATGTACTAACCATTTTTCAAGACCATTCTTATTCATCTATCACATTCATTATGTTTTTTTTTCATCAGTTATAATTTTCTTCTTATTTCCTAGGAAAACTAAATTCGGCCTAAAGTTTTTGTTGGATATTACATCCATGGAACTATGTAGGTAGCGTCCACTTACCTAGCACATATGGAGACAACTCAGCGACCTCTTCATTTTCTTCTATTCCCCCAGTCATGTTTGTTTTCTAAGTTATACCTATTTTCTAGGGGAAATATTCATCATGTAGGCTTACGTCATGTTGTTTGTACTAACATTAGGACTAATTGTTACTTTTTATTTATTTATTTATTTGTTATTTGTGTGCATTTTTGTTTGCTTTCAACACTATTGCCTTGACTCAAACTATATGTGTTCATTGGGTGATTCCTTACATATTTATACTTGAATTCATCTATATCCATATGTTTACATTATCATCATGGTTTTTATCATTGATGCATTATTTTCCCTTGAATATTGGATTTTGGGAGTCAGTCCTTATGCATATTTAGGCCTAGTCCTCATCATGTTCTATCATGATGCTTACCATCTAGTGCTACAACAAAAATCAATTTCAATAAGTTTACTCAACAAGGGTGGCATCAACATCTCCTCGGCATCGATAACCTAACCCAATCCCATCCTAATCATATCCCAAATAGATTAATTACATAATGAAATAATTTCAATCTTTGTTAGTTTAGATGAACATCTCCCTACTAGAAGGTTACCCCAATTCATCTTTATCCTCTATATCAAGTTACCCACATTATATTTTCTATCATCAATCAATTAATCATGTTTGCCATAATCAGGGTCCAATGATTATAACCACCTATGAGCAAATCATTGTACACCATCCCACATACATTTCTCAATGATTATAACCTCTTTTGGTCAAGTCATTGTGTTGTCACCAAATTTACTTTATTTTTCCCAAACAAGAGCATGTTGTTATATTTTTTATCTATCCTACCTGGGGCAGCTCCATATTCTCAATAATTATAATTGCCTTAGGTTAAATCATTGTGTTATCATACTCTGTTGCCACCATCGAGGTACAATGTTTATAACCATTTTTAGGCAAACAATTATACACTATCCCACTTGCATTCTCAGTGATTTTGAATACTTTTTCAAACTCATTGTGTTCTCACCCCATCATCTTCTTTTATTTGGTTCCCTCATTTTGATTCTTTCTTTTGAGGGACCATTTGTCGACCTACTTGTGCCAATTGTTCCCTCGAGGGGGCATCATATAGTTTGTCCATTATCATTGAATTTGTAGGCATATAATACCATTTCATTATTTGACAAGATGTTACTATGCTTATATCTTGCAATGCCTTTCCAAATATGGGTAAACTGTAGACACTTAAAACTGGCCACTAATGACCTCTAACCAAGCTTTTAACCAATTCCTATCAAAATGCATAATTTGGCCTAAAACACATTAAATGATGTGAATTTATTATATAAAAGTGTTTATTTTGGCCATATTATCATTAAATGGGGTAATGCAATTTATGAGATAGTTAACTTTGATCAAATCATTTCAAGTCAAAATGACATTTTCATGCCTGGGTGATCTAGATTGCTCTTTTCTACCAAATTTATTACATAAGACATGTTCCATTATTATTTTAAGTTGTAAAAATCCTCAATGGGATAATGGATCCAATGCATCTTAACTCTAATCCAATCAAATTTCAAGCCACTAATATGACATTCTGACCAATTTGTTTAATTTATACACCAATTGCCAAGATTTGCACCAAAATTGATAAATCATGTTTAAGACTAATTAATTTGGATCAAGAACTTAATTTAATTTTCCATATAACTTGTTGAACATTTATTTTTTTAAATTTATTATGATTTTCTACATCATCTAAGACATCATTTCTTGGAAAGGCATCCCTAGGCCATAAATGCTTAAAATATCTGATTAAGTCTTCCCATGCCTCTTTAATGCCTCTCTATCCCAAATTTTTATGAGGGAACTTATTGAATTTGGAATATAAAATTGAATGTATTATTAGACAAACATATTCATCTTGAGATGGATGGTTCATTTTTATTTTGATCATTTGTAAAAATCTATAAATAGGAGGCCTTGCCTATTGAATTTTAAGCTTAGATAGTGTAAAGTTGTAATGAAAAAAAGATCTCTCAAGACATTGATGTAGTGTTATCATGCCAAATTTTTGAGCCAAACCAAATCCATCACAAACCAAAGGTTCCAAATATATAAGGAGATAACCAAGCCTCCTTTGATGAAGACTCATTGAGCACAAGCTAAGCAAGCCACTTCAACAAGCCATTTGGAGCATACACGGAAGGTGAAAGATTATTTGTCGTTTGCATTCTAGTTGTGTTTCCCATTTAATTTTGTTTACTAAGATCTCATTTTGATCTAGGCTTAAGGTGTTATTTATTAGTGTGTTATTTTTGATTTTGATTTCATACACTAACACTATACTAATCTCCCATTATTGCAATCCTATGTTCACAAATGGCACATTTAGTGGGACCTAACCTCAAAAATTTGATCAAATAGGGCCTATAAGCAACCTAATAACCATTTTCATGTAGGATATTTGAGTGTGGGAGCAAAGGGGGTGAAAATTTTGAGTAAAAAAATTTTTTTCTAGAAGTCATAGTTTTGTCACTGTGGAGTTGCGATATATTCCTTTGGACTATAATCTTGCAACTAACACAGTCATGATTTTATCATTTTAGTCATGATATTGAATTTAACTATGTTTTCATACTAACATTTCTCTATATATATATCTAATAAAAATATTAAAAATTTTCTACTCTCTAGTAGTGATATTGTAATATCATGATTCTTAAGTAGTGATATTGCAATACCATGACTCAACAGTTGTGATATTGCCTATTCGAGTCATGATATTATGGTTGAACCATTAGAAGTTGAGAGATAATATTATAACTCTAATATTTGTGATATTATACTATAACTTGTGTTATTTTTAATCAAAGTAGGGATATTATGGATTTCTATTGCCTAACATGTGAGTAGTGATATTGTGTTAACCAGTCACAATTTTATAGAGTAGCAAGATTGCACTATGGAGTTGTGGGATTGCATTATGTGAACTCAAGAGCTTAATTTATAAAATTATTTGTTTTATTTGTAAAAATGATTCAAGGCTAAACAAAAATTTGACTTTCCTTGAAGGGCCAATTTAAAAAATGATCAAAACAAGCTTAATCTAGTCTTTTTAACCTCTTTTTGGGTGCTTAAAAAGGATTAGGAACTTTTTTTTATGCTTAAGGAAATACTTAGATGTTTATTTGAATTTTTTTGTGTTTGTTCTTCAAAAATTATACAACTTAAAATTATGAGGATAAAGAACAGCACCAAACATTTCATTTAGTGCTTTCAAATTAGAGTCACTTCAAAGTTTTTGCAATTTGTTTATCACTGTTTGCTTAGTTAGTTTTGATTATGCAAAAAGGAAGTTGTGCATTATGCTTTCCCCTATCCCCTATATGGAACTTGTGAGATCAAAAGTTCCATATTCATTGTAAATTACCTTAGTCCAAAGGCATAAAATAAAAGATTTGAAGGCTCTCCACAAGACTTGCATGGTTTGGGTGATCTAGAAACAAATTTAAAGTTGTTTTACTTAGTTTTTATTTTCATTACATCTTGTCCTATTAGGGGGATTTCATCACCTCTCATAAGTTATTTAGGGAAGCCTTGACCTAGGAATTCATCTCTCAACATTGTCTTCAACCCCTCTCTATAGGGGGGTATATAAATTGGGATCACCCCAGTGGGATGGTAGTTTGAGCGATTAAACCGTCTCCTATCATTGGCAGCTAAGCCTAGGACATTTGAGCATGTTGTAAATTGCACTAAATTGAGTGAGTGATAGATGTAGTTGTTATAAAAAGGCAACGACTTTTTACAACAAGTCATATGATGTAGACCCAATTGACATGTTACTTCTCTTACATTTTGACATGAAATTCTTATGCATTTGATCCATCCAAATGTTCAAAAACTTATCAATTAGTTAACTCCACTTTACCATACTTTATAAGTTTAGGGCTTAAGATGATTAGTTAGTTAATTTGTCATTGTCTTAGATTACTTGGTCTTTTTTGGAGTCAACACTATTTGTTAATAAGGGTTACATAACCAAACACATTGTCCACCATTTCTTGAACAAGGAAGCATTATGCTACCCAAATGAAAATCATCTTTTTATTTGTTCAAAAATTTATCATAAAATTTGTGTCATATCTTCCATTTTGGCACAGTTATGCTACCCATTTGAGTCTAGACCATTTTCCCAATTTTCTTGAGTCCTTCATTGATAATTTAAAATCAAAATTTCACCTTTATAAGTTCATAAGGTTGATGTATTACGTGGGTTCACCATTTACACTAAACTTGAAGGAACTTGGGTTTGATTTCTAATTTGAATTGATAGTATTTTTTAGACTCATAATCATTATCATCATTTGGTAGGACTCATGTCATCTTACATCTCACTCACGCTTTGAGGCCTAAGCCACATTTTGTACTACCTTTCCTATTTACCATTTGTCTTGAGTTCATTTGATACCACACTTTTTGCCTTAGAGATTTGTCAAAAATTCATGTGTGGGCATCATTTGAGTTAAGGAGAGTAGTGTCACATTATAAAAATAGTGTTAGACCATTTTGCCTTAGAGTATTGAAGCAAAAATTTATCACACCTTTTGATTATTTTAGAATTATTACGCTACTCAAATTATTTTGAAACTTCTTTCATTGGCCTATTCACATAGAGTCAAAGTTTTTACAAAATTCCAACCATTTTGAGTGTACCTTTTTGAGTCTTTATCTAGCATGATTATGTCGTTCACCTTTGTCTAGCTTATTAGTAAAAAGAGTCTAGATTGTGTCACTATTTGAGAGAAAATAAAATTTATCCAAGTGCCTTTTATTTCATACCTCATATGTATTGATCAAGTTTATGTCCAAGATTCAAATGTCTAGTTTTTGTTAGAAGTGTTTCAAATCTAATAGATTAAATATCTCATCTTTTAAAGTCTGGCTTTTATGCCATTTGGACAAAAGTCCTAGCACATACCTTTGTTTGAGCCTAGATTTTGATGCCACATTTGGCCAAAAGTCCTAGTAACTTTTGTTTTTCCTAGATTAGACTCATTTGAAGCACTTTGATCTTAAAATATAGCATTTTTATTTTTGGTCCATCTACTTGACCTTTTTATGTGAGACGTGTAACATTGGACATTTGATGTTAGCTTGTTTTATCACAAATCATTGCTTCTATCTTTTTTAGATATATATATCCATCCTTTTGACTAGGTTAGACCAAGTTTGAATTTATTTTTAGACATAATTTTTTAGATTTTTTATAAATCCATTATTTTTGGTCATGAAACATTTACTATGGATCCCAAAATGTAATCCTACACTCGTAGTGGTGTCATGTACAATCCAAGATTTAGTAATATGGTTTCATAGGAAGAAATGGTTCAAGACCCCTATGCAGATAATTTTGCTTATGAGATAGATGCTTATCCATCTTATCACACTCAAGCAAGGGCACAAAACCAAGACCCATTGGATCATTATTTGGTGAACACACCTCCATACTTAGAGCAGGATCAAGCACAAATAGAGCAATACTTAGTTAAGGCGCCTACAATTGAAGAACCATTTCTTCAACAACCATACTATGCTACCGCACCATCCACATATGATCCTTATTTATTTGAGCATCACTTATTGGAAAATAAGGATGAGATTTTCATTAGAGCTATAGAAGTAGGGGTTAATTTTCTAGTAGACTTCCCCCATGAGAATTTGCCTAGTCTAGTAAGAATACCTCACAATATAATTTATGATCAATAGGCTTTTTCTAACAATCCTTTAGCTCTAGTCCAAATGACATATTGGGACCCTAGTATGTTTTTCAAAGGTAAGGAGATCATGGAGGATAACTTTGTACAAATTCAGATAGCATACCAAACTTACTTGAACCTAACACATAATTTTAATCAGATGACAATGAAAAATAAACCTCTCATAGATTCAGTTCCTTCCATAGGAGTGTTAATATAAATGACTAGTCAAGATAATCAGGTTGTAAACCCATTCATGTAAAACTCTTCGGTCGACAACTTATTTCATATGCCAACCATTGAGGAAGTGTCTTTTACTTCTACATAGAGTATTAAGCAAAACATATTGGACAATGTGTAAGCAATGTCCAATCCAAACCAAAGTGTTGTAAGTACAAGAAAATATAGTTTGTTAATAGATGTACCTTTATTTAACACCATGAGTGGTTATCCAAATCAAGAAGTAGGATTTTATACATCATAACCTCAACCAACAACTACCATTGATCATCATCCAGCTTCTTCTTCAAGTGATCAACCAATAGGATTAGGTAGTCACCCAACAACTAATGTCATGCCTCAATAACAAAATGTGATGAATATTACTCCTACCCAATAGGTAATTAGTAATATTCCACAATAGTAAGCATAATCTATCATACCAATGCAATAGAGGTAAAACATATTGCCACCTCAACATGGGGAAATTAATGTTTCACCTTGCTAGGCAGTAGCAAATATACCTCTTTCCTCATAGACTAATATACCAATTCAAATCTAAATGATGTCTAATCAACAACATAAAAATATTCGTCAATAAAAAATTTTGAATCCTTCACAAGCATCAACTTCCCAATAAGGAATCACGTAACCTAGAGGCTCCAATGTTCCTCAAGTATCGATCAGGCAACCTTTACCTTTTATTTAATTTATGCCACTAGTTCAAAGATAGGGTTTCAGCTCACAAGTAACCCCTCAACAACAAGTTTAGATTAGTCTATACCATGTCCCTATTCAACCCCATTAGGCATAGTATAGCCATATTCCTCTATCCCAACCTCAAAATCCCAAAATTAAGCCTATATACCCAATTTGAACCAAAATATAGCACCATAGTACATGCAATTTCAATAATCAAACCCTAATCCACACATGCATATTCCTGGTTTATTCCCCAAACAAACCAACATAACCTAGCAAATGCCTCCATCATACCCCAATCAAAGTTCTCCACTTGTGACCGCTCTACCATCTACCTATGCCAATATTCCACCTCAAGCCAATGTTCCCTCTAGTTTCCTAGCCCAAGAACTACAACAAATGAATGATGTGATTATTACCACCTAAGCTGGGAAACAAACTAAAAATTTTAAGTTTGATGATGTGTGTTCTTATCTATTTAACATGTAGTACTTGTAGATACCATTTCCTCCAAGATATGAACCACTAAAATTTAAGAAATACAAGGGGAAAGGTGACCCCAAGTCCCATTTGACTGATTTCTTTATTACATGCCATCCAGTGGCATATAATGACATATACCTTTTATTTTTGTTTCCAAGAAGTCTAGAAAGACAAGCCTTATAGTGGTTCTTAAAGTTGCCTAATAATTTAGTATTAGATTTTGATGATCTTTCAGATAAGTTTATGCAACATTTTTCATACAATCTCGAATATGACTTCATTAGTTGATTTGATGTAAGCAAAGCAAAAATATAGTGAGAGTTTTGTAATTTATCTATAGCAATGGAGATCCCTTGCAATCAAATTCACCCATAGTTTATGAGACAAACAATTATCCATTGTGTTTATCAAAAATTTGCATAGTGAAATATCCTATCATTTAGAACTATAGTGTGCACATACCTTTAAGGATATCATTGACAAAGGTTTGTTGATTAATCAAGACCTTATTAACAAAGGGATCATCAAGCTTAATTTTTCAAATTAGAGTCAAGGTACCAATCAAGGAAATGGCCAAAATTAGCATCAAGTCCAAGCACAAGCATCACAACCAACACAGGCCAATAATAATGATAGACCAATGCAATTCAATTGCAACAAAAAAGTTGTTGAAAATGGAGTAATAGAGTTGAGACATGTCCAAATAGTGTAAATAACATCTTATAAACCCATGCAAAATGTACAAATTAATCCTAACCCAAAACCTTTTTAGCCAATGCAATAAGCACAATAGCTCATGCTCATGCAACAAATGCAACAACCTTTACCATTATAAGTGTGAACATAGGATTGCAATAGGGGGAGATTAGTATCATGTTAGTGAATAAACCAAATCAATCCAAAAACACACTAAATAACACCCTATGCATATCTCAAAGGGGGAGCTTAGTTAATAAAACATGAATGGAAAACACAACTAAAATGAAACAGAATCCTTAGTTTACCTTCCTTGGATGCTCAAAAGTGCTTGTTGTAGTGGCTTTCTCAGTTTGTGCTCAAGAAGTTTGCATCAATGGAATCTTGGCTACCTCCATCTCTCCTTATCACCTTGTTTGGCTTTGGATTGGCTTGGCTTAGCTCAATATTTTAGCATTATAACACTAATTTGCATGATGCTTTAGAATCAATTCAACATTATAACTTTGGCATATGAGAGCTTAAAATTATGATTTTGAGGCTTGTTATTTATAGAATTTTGGAATGGTTTGAGGTTCAACCATGACCTTCCATCTCAATATTAAGATGTGTGGCCATGGATAATCCAAAAATTAAATTCATTATACAAATATCCTCATTAATATTTGGGATAGAGGGGCATTGAATAGGCATGGAAGGGCTTTGATGAGGCATGGGAGGCATGACTCCTGATATTTGTGGCATTTATGGCCAAGGGATGTCTTCCCAAAAAATGAGGTCACTCAATGATGTAGGTATTCAATATTCATTTCCAAAAAAAATATTCAACACGTTCTAGGGAATTCTTAATTAGTCTCTAATTTAGTTTGATTATCTCTTAAGCATGATTACGCACTTTGTGCACAAATTACTTGAATTGATCAAAATGCCTTGTTATTGGCTTGAAATTTGACTGGATTGGAATTAGGATGTGATGCCAAATGCTTCAGATCCTTTATCCCATTTGGATGATGTCAACACCAAATAACAAAGGTACATGTCTCATGTAAGAGATTTCACAAAAAAGAACAATCCAGTCCACCGAGGTGCAAAATTAGCATTTTGACTTGAAATGATCTGATCAAAGTTAACTAGCCCATAAAATGCATTGCCCCATTTATGGATACCCTGGCCAAAATTGGCACTTGAATATATCAATTTTAAAATTTTAATGTGTTTTAGTGTTTTTAGGCCAAATTGTGCATTTTTAAAAATTGTCAAAAACTTGATTAATGGTCGTTGATGACCAAATTTAGGTGTCTTAAGATTATAATAGGGGGAGATCAGTATTATGTTAGTGAATAAACCAAATCAATTCAAAAACACACTAAACTAACACCCTAAACCTATCTCAAAGGGATAGCTTAGTTAATAAAACATGAATGGAAAACACAACTAAAATGCAAAAGAAACCTTCTTTTACCTTCCTTGGATGCTCCAAAGTGCTTGTTGTAGTGGTTTGCTCAGTTGTTCATGAAGTCTACATCAATGGAAGCTTGGCTACCTCCATCTCTCCTTGGCACCTTGTGTGGCTTTGGCTTGGCTTGGCTTGGCTTGGCTCAATATTTTATCATTATAACACTAATTTGTATAAAGCTTTGGAATCTATTTAGCATTATAACTTTGGCATATGAGAGCTTAAAAGTATAGTTTTGAGGCTTGTTATTTATAGACTTTTAGAATGGTTTGAGGATAAACCATGACCATCCATCTCAATATTGAGATGTGTAACCATAGATAATCCCTAAATTCATTCTACAAATATCTCTATTAATATTTGGGATAGAGGGGCATTGAATAGGCATGGAAGGGATTTGATGAGGCATGGGAGGCATGAATCATGATATTTGTGGCATTTATGGCCTAGGGATGTCTTCTAAAAAAATGAGGTCACCTAATGATATAGATATTTAATATTCATTTCCCAAAAAAAATTATTCAACAAGTTCCATAGAATTCTTAATTAGGCTCTAATTTGGTTTGATTAGCTCTTAAGCATGATTAAGCACTTTATGCACAAATTACTGAAATTGATCAGAATGCCTTGTTATTGGCCTAAAATTTGACTAGATTGGAATTAGGATGAAATGTTAGATGCTTTGGATCTGTTATCCCATTTAGGATGATGTCAACACCAAATAACAAAGGTACATGTCTTATGTAAGATATTTGACAAAAAAGAACAATCCAGTGCACCTAGGTGCAAAATTGGCATTTTGACTCAAAATGATCTGATCAAAATTAGCTGACCCATAAAATACATTGCCCCATTTAAGGCTGGCCAAAATTGGCACTTGAATATATCAATTTCAAAGCTTTTAATGTGTTTTAGTGTTTTTAGGCCAAATTGTGTATTTTGGTGAAAAATGGTCAAAATCCTAATTGATGGTCATTGGTGGCTAGATTTAGGTGTCTTAAGATTGCAATAGGGGGAGATCAGTATCATGTTAGTGAATAAACCAAATCAATTCAAAAACACACTAAACTAACACCCTAAGCCTATCTCAAAGGAGTAGCTTAGTTAACTAAAACATGAATGGAAAACACAACTAAATTTCAAAAGAAACCTTCTTTTACCTTCTTTAGATGCTCCAAAGTGATTGTTGTAGTATCTTGCTCAGTTTGTGCTCATAAAGTCTACATCAATGGATGCTTGGCTACCTCTATCCCTCTTCAGCACCTTGTGTAGCTTTGGCTTGGCTTGGCTTGGATCAATATTTTAGCATTATAACACTAATTTTCATGAAGCTTTAGAATCAATTCATCATTATAACTTTGGCATATGAGAGCTTAAAACTATGGCTTTGAGGCTTGTTATTTATAGACTTTTGGAATAGTTTGAGGATCAACCATGACCATCCATCTCAAGATTGAGATGTGTGGCCATGGATAAATCCAAATATTAAATTCATTCTACAAATATACCCATTAATATTTGGGATAGAGGGGCAATAAATAGGTATGGAAGGGCTTTGATGAGGCATGGGAGGCATGAATCTTGATATATATGGTATTTATGGCCTAGGGATGTCTTCCCAAGAAATGAGGTCGCCTAATGATGCAGATATTCAATATTCATTTCCAAAAATAAATTATTCAACAAGTTCCATGGAATTATTAATTAGGCTCTAATTTAGTTTAATTAACTCTTAAACATGATTAATCACTTTATACACAAATTACTCAAATTGATCAGAATGCCTTGTTATTGGCCTAAAATTATGACTAGAATTGAAATTAGGATGTGATGTCAGATGCATTGGATCCTGTCAGGAATCTAGAACAAAAACATGCTCTGATGCCACTAGTTGGGATCTTGCTTCTCAGAAAAAGCACAGTATGATTACCAAGTATAAGCAATTGAATATGCGGAAATAACCAGAAACACAAGTAACTAGAATTAATAGCACAGAATATGAGAGACAATACACTATCTTGTATTAACACTAACAAAAAGAATACAACAAAGAGCCGCCACACTCTTTCACCTTACAGAGATTCGCCACACCTCAAGTGTTAGTAATTCTTCTACACACATCAGTAATAACCCTGCCGGTACATCAAGCACTCTATAGCACTTCAAGCTGATCTCTCATTTGGTGCAATTCAAAGACCAAACTTATATGTAGATCCCCAATGAGCTTGCAACAACCTGCAACTCAAGATCTTACAACTAGAAGGAACTCTTCCTTTGATCTCAAGCCTTATACAATACATGCCAATGGGTCTATAAATAGATCTCTAACTCAAACAATAACTTAGACTCTTAATTTAGACAATAGTCCTCGCAGCACAAGACTCTAACTGGTCTCAACATGCAAACTCTTCGTTCACTTAACTAACTGTCTGTGAAACGAGCAGTTCTGGAACACACAGGCGACCGACGTCGGTCCCTGCTTGTCTGGTTCTGCCGACGTCGGCCGACTTCCTGCCGTCATCGGTGGACTTCTGCACTGGACTCTGCCGACGTCGGTCCTGATGCCGATGCCGGTTACTGTAGAACTCAGCAACCATCTGTTCCTCAGTTTGCAAAGGTTGAAGCTTTTAGCTCCACAACCTAACAATCTCCCACTTGGAGATAAACAGCTGCAACCTGTACATGTACCTGTACACCGTCTAGTTTGTTACCTTGGCTATGTATCCATCTTCAAAATCATCCTTGAAGACCAACCACCACAAAATCCGTGGTGCAAAACCTGTCATCCAAATTACCTGCCACATCCACATCTACAACCATGTAGAAATAAACCTGAACTTGCATAGCATGTGCACCTGCTACTAGTCCCTGTAAGAATCCACTGAACTGACCTCCAATGGTTCTCTCCCAGATTGGCTCCTAACTTGTGACAACTCCCACTGCTTGGGAAAACTCAGGTTTAGTACATACCATGCACTCAACCTCATTATGTGAATCAAGACGCCTGTTCATAGAACTGTCCAACCATCGGCGTGCTAACCGGTTTCACACAATCATCCTGAAACAAAGTCAGCAAATGACCTACCATGTCTCTAGAACACACTCTTGCCAAAGAATTTTGCTGCTCCCAGATCCTCCATGACAAACACCTGAACTAGCTTTACCTTTAGTTCAGCAATACCTGTATATGTAACCCTGCAACAAGCACATCATACAGAAAATAGGATAGTGTAGCTAATACTATCCAACCTGGTAAAGAGAAACACAATGAACAAACCTCCATTGCCCTGCAGCTGATACAAGATCAAATACCCTGATCTTCCATCTCACGTATCTATTTCCGCTCTTCTTCATCCTTAACATCCATTCGTCTCTCAGTGCTTACTTCCAGCTGGCCACACTACCCAAAACCCCTGTTTGGTTCTCCAAAGAATCACATCCTCATCCATGCCTAGCTCCCACTGTTTCCTGGATCTACCTGTTCTGCTTCTTCAATAACTTCCTGGTCCTATGCCATAAGTGAGCAACAAGTAGTGTAAAGAAGGGAAATGACGAATTTAAGAACTTACTTACACCTTCAGTCCTCCATATGGGCGCTTGAGACTCCATGACAGCTTGCTGTCCACCCAAAATTCATCTCAGTGACCGATGCCGGTCACATCTCAGTCTACAGCCGACCGATGTCGGTTCCCTGCGACTGCCTCTCCGCCGACGTCATTTTCCTCTTGCCGACGCCGGTCTCTGTCTGCCCCGATTCACTGATGTCGGGCTGCACATAGCCGACATCGGTCCCTGTCTAGACACCGATGCCAGTTTTCCTGCCGACGTCGGTCTCTGTGTTTTTCTTGTGAGACCTGACTTTTTCCCGTGAGCTCCTTTTGGATCAAACCCTTGTCCAAAACACCCTTGCTCTGCTCAGAATTCCTCTGCACCTTGTGCTGAACTCTGTCCGTCACCTTCTCCTTAAAAACCAAGGCTTTCCTGTTCTTGTCACTAACATCGGATTCCTCAAGAAATCTCACCTTCTTCTTCTGCATACAGAAACCACGATCCATGCCTTCCAAATCCGAAAGCATATCCTTTGACTCAAGAACCAGCATCTCCTTCATATCTATGTGACCAAGCCTATCAAGCCACATCTCCGAATCTACAGCTGAAGTAGATAACCCAGAAGAAGAATCAGTAAAACAAGTAGATAGATAAAGCGTACCTACTTTCTTACCTCTAGCTATAACAAGTGTACCCTTGGTAACCTTCCAAGAGTCTGCTGTGAGAGTTACTGTGCAACCCTCTTCACCCAAACTTCTAACAGAAATCAGATTCCGCTTCAGAACTGGGACGTGCATGACCTCCTTTAACACCCATGTGTTACCTGTCTGCAGTTTCAGCTTCACTTTGCCTTTGCCAACAATCTGACAAGACTTACCATCCCCTACACAAATTTCTCCAAAATCTCCCTGGACATACTCATGAAAAAATTCCCTATGTGGGGATGCATGAAAAGAGGCACCAGAATCTAATACCCAAGATTCTACTTTATCCAAAGAACATACCAGAGCATCCTGTGCAATGTAACCTGCAGCATCTGCTTCTTCTTCATGTTCTTCATGCTGATCTGTACCCGATCTGCAATCTCTCTTTAAGTGCCCTTGCTTTCCACATTTCCAGCAGGTTATTCTGCCATACCTGGACTTGGATCTCTTGCCCGTCTTCGACCTTGATCTCCCACACTCTATCTTCTCTCTTGGCCTTCCTCTTCCATCAACACTCAAAGCATCTCCAGAGGATTCACCTGTGCTTTTCCTGCGTATCTCTTCGTTCAAGATTACACTCACAATATCATCCACTTTTAAGACTTTTGAAGGAGACACAGTGTTAGAAACTGCCATTACCATACCTTCCCAACTTTCAGGTAATGAACACAAGATTAAGAGAGCTCTTATTTCATCATCAAATACAATATTGACTGAACTTAACTGGTTTACTAAACCATGGAAATCACTAAGATGGCTATGAACAGATCCACCTTCCAACATTTGCAAATTAAATAAACGCTTCATAAGAAATACCTTATTCGAAGCTGAGGGTTTTTCATATAAATTTGCCAAAGATTCCATCAACTCCACCGTTGTCTTACACTGTGATAAGCTGGAAATCACAGATGATGCAAGACTCAATCTAACAGATCCCAGAGCCTTCCGATCAAGAACCTCCCATTCTTCATCTTTCATATCCAAGGGTTTGCTAGCAACCCCACCCAACGGTAAGTACAAATCTTTCTAATACAGATAGTCCTCAATCTGCATCCTCCATAATTGGTAGTTCTTGCCATTGAACTTTTCCATTCGTAGTTGACTGCTTTCTGTCATTGTTCAACTCCCACTCAAACAGAAACCCTTTGAGTAACCTGTAATCAAAACACACTACCCAGATCTACACCAATCTGTTAGTATCCCAACCAAAAGCTCTGATACCGATTGATGGTATCAAGCTTAAGAACTTACAACCAAGGCTCTGATACCAGTTGTCAGGAATCTAGAACAACAAACATGCTCTGATGCCACTAGTTGGGATCTTGCTTCTCAGAAAAAGCACAGTATGATTACCAAGTATAAGCAATTGAATATGCGGAAATAACCAGAAACACAAGTAACTAGAATTCACCAATAGCACAGAATATGAGAGACAATACACTATCTTGTATTAACACTAACAGAAAAGAATACAACAAAGAGCCCCCACACTCTTTCACCTTACAGAGATTCGCCACACCTCAAGTGTTCAGTAATTCTTCTCACACACACTCTCCTACACAAAAAATGGTCCCAACAACCAACTCACACAGAGAATTGGTGTTCACCTCACCAACCAGTCAGTAATAACCCTGCCGGTACATCAAGCACTCTATAGCACTTCAAGCTGATCTCTCATGAACCTGCAACCTGCAATTCAAAGACCAAACTTACATGTAGATCCCCAATGAGCTTGCAACAACCTACAACTCACAGATCTTACAACTAGAAGGAACTCTTCCTTTCTATCTCATGCCTTATACAATACATGCCAATGGGTCTATAAATAGATCTCTAACTCAAACAATAACTTAGACTCTTAATTTAGACAATAGTCCTCGCAGCACAAGACTCTAACTGGTCTCAACATGCAAACTCTTCGTTCACTTAACTAACTGTCTGTGAAACGAGCAGTTCTGGAACACACAGGCGACCGACGTCGGTCCCTGCTTGTTTGGTTCTACCGACGTCGGCCGACTTCCTGCCGTCACCGGTGGACTTCTGCACTGGACTCTGCCGACGTCGGTCCTGATGCCGACGCCGGTTACTGTAGAACTCAGCAACCATCTGTTCCTCAGTTTGCAAAGGTTGAAGCTTTTAGCTCCACAACCTAACAGATCCATTATCCCATTTAAGATGATATCAACACCAAATAACAAATGCACATGTATTATACAAGACATTTGACATAAAAGAGCAATCTAGGGCACGTAGGTGTAAAATTAGCATTTTGACTCGAAATAATTTGATCAAAGTTACCTGGCCCATAAAATTTATTACCCCATTTAAGGATTACCTAGACAAAATTGGAACTTGAATATATCAATTTCAAATCTTTTAATGTGTTTTAGTATTTTTAGGATAAATTGTGCATTTTGGTGAAAATTGGTCAAAACCTTGATTGATGGTCATTGGTGGCTATATTTAGGTGTCTACAATTTACCCCTATTTGGGAAGGCATTACAAGATATAAGCATAGTAACATCTTTTCAAAGAATGAAAAGGTCCTACATGCCTATAGATTTAATGATGATATATGATGCCCCCTTGAGGGAACAGTTGGCACAAGGAAAGGTTAGTAAGCAGTCCCTTGAAATAAAGAATGGAGACAAGGGGACCAAAGAAAGGAAAATGATGGGATGAAAATACAATGATATTGAAAAATTATTCAAAATCACTAAGAATTCAAGTCAAATGGTGTATAATGGTTTTTCCAAAGGTGGTTATAAGCATTGTACCTCGATAGTGGCAATGTGGTATGATAACACAATGAATGGCCCAAAGGTAGTTATAATCATTGAGAAGATGGAGTTTCCCCAGTTAGGACAGATAAACAAGATAGAAACATGCCCCTATTTGGGAAAAATAAAGTAAATTTGGTGAGAACATAAAAATTTACCCAAAGGTGGTTATAATCATTGACAAATTAGGTGGGATGGTGTACAATGACTTGCGCATATGTAGTTATAATCATTAGACCTCGATTATGAAAAACATGAGTGATTTGGCTAATGATGATGATAATCTAATACAGAGGATAAAGATGAATTAGGACAACCTGTTAGTAGGGAGATGCATGCTTGAACTAACAAAGGTTGAAATTTATTGTTGTTTAATTACTTTATTTGGGATATGATTGGGATGCTAGTGCTGAGAATATGTTGATGCCATCATTGTTGAGTAGACTTCTTGAAGATAATTTTTGTTGTAGCACTTAAAGGTAAGCATCATGATATAACATCAGGAGGGTTTGGCCAAAATATGCATAAGAACTGACTCCAATAATCCAATACTCAATAAAAAATAATGTACCAATGATAGAAACCATGATGCTAATGTAAATGTATGAATATGGATGGATTCAAGTGTAAGTGTGGTTAAGGAATCACCAAATGAACTTACATAGATTTAAATAAGGTAATAATATGAAAAGCAAACAAATAGGCACACAAATAAACAAATAAATTAATTTAAGCCATATGAAAATTACCCCTAGAAAATAGGTGACAACTTAACAAACTAACAAAATGGGGGAATAAAATAAAAGGAAGGGGTGGCAAAGATATCTCCATATGCACTAGGAAATTTGATGCTACCTACATAGTTCCCTAGACATAATATCCAACAAAAACTTCAATTCAAATGTAATTCTCTCAAGAAATGGGAAGAAAATGATAACTAATGAAAATAACAAAATGGATGTAAGAGAAGAATAGGAATGGTCTTGCAAAATGGTAAGTTCATGGGATAAAAGACCAAAAAGGATGGGGAAACTAAGAAACAAGTTATTTGATTGTGACTTAGTAAGGGTTCCCACAATCCTTAAGGCAAAGAAGTGGTCAATGTTTTTGGTCTTTCTAAATGGTTTTATGAATGTTTTTGGAATTTTGGAGTATCTCAAGACAATCAAGAATGACAAGATATGAAAAATGGTTCAAACTCACAAAATGGCAAGAGAATGGCTTAGGTGGATCATAAAATGGTGAGATCATGGATTAGGTTTCTCAAAAATGGTGAGATCATCGCTTAGGTTACTCTCAAAATAGTGAGAGTGTGGATTAGGTTACTCACAAAATGGTAAGACCATGGCTTAGGTTGCTCATAAAATAATGAGAGTGTGGCTAAGGTTGCTCACAAAATGGTGAGAGCATAGCTTAGGTTGCTCACAAAATAGTGAGAGTGTGGCTTAGGTTGCTCATAAAATGGTGAGAGCATGCATTAGGTTGCTCACAAAATGGTGAGAGTGTGGCCTAAGGTGACTGAGCTAACAAAACAAGTATCAAGCATTACCTACATAGTCCTAGAGTAGGACCTCAAGTCACTATAGTTCTACCCTAAAATAGAAGAATCTAACTAGTGTAGCAATCAATTCAAACAAAACAAAGATATTTGGTATGAAGGCTTAGTACGGCATAAGAAATGGCAAGTTGGTATGTCAAGGCTCAATAAACAAATGTTACCCCTAGTTTGCCCATAGTTGGTTATAACTAGGACACAATGGCATAGATCAATGGTAATAATTTTCCCATAGGTAGTTATAATTAGTATTAATATTAGTGATAATAAAGTGATAGGAAATAAAGGATGAAACTACCAAAACTTGTATCATACTACTCCAAAATACTATCTCTATCTAAACTACTCAAAATAACTACCAAAAATGGTCAGATTCATTGGTGTTAAAAGGGTATAATAAATGGTAAAACTGAAGTCAAACAAGCTAGGTAGATAGGATTCAAAAGATACTTGGTTAATAGAATGGAATAGTAAAATGGATAAGTAATAGGCTAAGAGGAATGATAAAAAGGATATTGGTAAAAAGAAGAATAGTGATAAAATGGCATAAAATTGAAATGGTCCTTATAGACAATACACCATAGTGCTCAATCATAATACTGCTTGAGGTGAATAATATTCATCAGCTCAGGAAGTTCATCTCCATCTAGTATGGTGAGCCTATATGCTCTTAATCCATAATTTGTAGTAATGATGATAGTCCCTATCTAGTTTGTTTTGAATTTAACTTTATTCTTCTTCTTGGTTATGGTATTCTTTTGATTTTAAGAAAAAGATCACCAAGTTTAAATTTTCTATACTTGACATGCTAATTTTACTGGCCTTTGAGTTAGTTCTAATATTCTTGAAGATCGTTGAGTGTAGCTATGCATTTTTCATCAAGTAGGTCTAGCTCTTGCAAGTGAGTTACTCGATAGGCATGATCATCTAGGATATGCTTGAAATATATGCATAGTGAATGTAACTCAACCTCAATGGGAAAGATGGATTTAGTACTATAAACAAGTTAGTATGGAGTGGATCCTATGGGGGTATGGTAATTGGTATGATATGCCCAAAGCGTGTGGAATATCTGAAGGTGCCAGTCATGACTAGAATCATTGACAATATTTTTGAGAATGTTAACAATTGTTTTGTTAGATGCCTCAGTATAACCATTACCTTGAGGGTGATATACCACAGAGAAATGTTGTGTGATATTATATTCAGCACATAGCTTTTCAACATCCTTGTTCTTGAATGATCTTCTATTATCAGATATAATGTCAGAAGGGATATCATAGCGGTAAACGAGATGGTTGAAAATGAACTTGGAATTTACTTTCTAGTCACGTAACTAAGGGGTATAGCTTTAACCCACTTAGTGAAATACTCAATGGTAGTAAGAATATGTTTATGGCCATTTGATTATGTAGGATTTATTTTACAAATGAGGTTGAGTCCCCATGTAGCAAATGGCCATGGTATCAACATTCATTTTAGAGTCTTGGTGGGGGCATGAATCAAATTAGCATTCCATTGACATTTAGCACACTTCTTTACATATGTAACTACATATGCATCCATCATGGGCCAATAATAACTAGTATCCAAAAGCTTTTTGGATAAGACTGCCCTACTAGAGTGGGTTCCACATACGCCTTCATGTACTTCCTATAATGTTAGTGTAGATTATATCGAAGTTAAACAATATAATAGAGTTCCATTAAAACTATGATGGTAGAGGGTTTATCTAAGTAGGGTATAACAAGTGGAGTGATGGATAAAGGCTTTGGTTTGTTTGCAAGATAGTTTAGGTGGTATAACTTGGTCATGAATATAGTTATAAAGGTTAGAATACTAGATAGAATTAGGACCAACAATATCACAAATCCAATGATTAAAGGTTCATGAGATGGAGTAACCAAATTCTTGATTAGGAACTATACTCTCTAGCTTTATCCATTTGTCAAATTGAAGATCCAATAGTGGCCATAGCATTTGTATTTCTATTACTAACCCTTGGTATATACTCAAATATAATGTCTACAATTTGCTTTTTTAGAGTGTCAACCATAGCTTTGTAAGGAACTAGCTTGTCATCTTTGGCTTGAAAGTGGCCTATAACCTAATTAATGATTAATTAAGAATCACCATAAACCTTGAGATGAGATATGTTCCACTGTACTACCTATCAAAGTCCTATAATAAGTGTTTCATAATCATCCATGTTATTTGTATAAGGAAAATTGATTCTAAAAGACTTAGGAATTAGATCTCTCTATGATTTAATAAATAAGAGGCATGCCACTAATCCATGTGTAGTAAATGACCCATCAAAATACAGCTTCCATTTCTACTCTTTAAGAGATGTGTCAATGATGGTCATTATGTATTCATCAAGAAATTGGAATGTGAGTGGCTCTATATCTGAAAGGGGTACTTCACCAAGCTAATCTGCAAGGATCTATCCCTTGATTTCCTTTTGATTGACATACTCTATGTCAAACTCACTAAGAAGCATGATCCACTTGGTCATGTAGCCTTACAAATCTATTTTAGATAGTATATACTTGAGTGGATCTACTTTTGAAATGACTATGGTCTTATTGTTCAACATGTAGTGTCATAATTTTTGAGCAATGAAGACCATGGCTAGATAGGTTTTTTTAATAGGCATATAATTATGTTCATATGTGACTAATGTACAACTTAAGTAGTATATTGCATTCTCTTTTCCATTGTTATCATGTTGAGCTAGAAGTGCCCCCAAGGCACTATCTGTAGCTGATAGGTATAATAAAAATGGTTTTCCTAGCATAGGGGTAACAAAATAAGTAGATTTGCTAGATAATCTTTGAGATACTAAAAAAAATTTAGAAGTGATTACCCCAATGGAATGTAACTCCCTTTTTTATAATATGTGTAAATAGATTACACTTATTTGCTAACTGAGATATGAAGCATCGAATTGACTAGAAATTGCCCTATAAACTATGGAGCTACTTCAAATTGGTTGGTGGTGGCATCTTTGTTATAGCTTAGAATTTGGATGGATCAAATGTAATGCCTATATGAGACACAATGAAGCTAATTAATTTACCTAATGTTACTCCAAACACACATTTCTTTAGATTTAGTAGTCTTTCAAATATTCTATGTAGCATTATTGGATGGTCAGCCCTAGTTTTTTATTTATTGAGTATGTCATTGACGTAGTCTTCAACAAAATATCTTTGAATATGATGGTTATGGCTCTATGATATATAGCTCCAGCATTCTTAAGATGAAATAGCATTACTTGATAATAGAATGTGCCCCATGGAGTGGTGAATGTTGCCTTGTGTTGGCCATCTTGTGTTATTTTAATTTGGTTATATCCTGAAAAGCCATCCATGATTGAAAGCATCTCATAACCCATCGTGTAGTCAATGATCATGTCAATATTAGGAAATGAAAATTCATCCTTAGGGTAAGCTTTGTTTATGTCTTGAAAATTAGTATAGATTCTAATTCTTTTAGGCTTTTTGGTAATAGGTACAACATTAGATATCCATTCTAAGTAATCAATGGATCAAATACATCTTGCTTCTAAGAGTTTTTCCAACTCTTTATTTACTAATATAACAATGTAAGGATGCATCTTACGTAACTTTTGTTTAACTAGTTTGGCATCAATATTTACCATAAGGTGATGTATAACCAAGGTGGGGTCCAAACATGGCATGTTAGAATAAGCCCATGAAAAGATATCTACAAATTATCTCAATAGCACTGTAAATACTTCATGTTCCTCTTGAGTGAGGGATGTGCCTAATTTGATCTATTTCAAGTTTGATGGAGTCCTGATGTTTACCTCCATTATGTATTTGACTAGAAGGTTATGTCCATCTTCTAGGATATTAGGCAAAGACTTAAACTATTGGACTATATTAGGGTCCACTATTAGGACTACTCTTCAACTTCTCTTAGGCATGATGAATCTGAGTCCTCTAATTGGAGATATAGCCATGTGACAAAAACAATTAGAAATTCTTGAAGAATTTGATCAAACACTTATTGTTGCTCAAAATTGAACTCAAATCCATAATAAAGTTCATTGTTGGTGGTCTCTTGGTCTGAATTTAAATAAAAATGAACATCCCCATCTAATGGCACTTGAAATAGGTTTTCACTGCTAGATTGGCCTTTGTCTTTACTTTTTCCCTATCAAAAAGTGCCTCAAAAAGGTTTTAAAATTGGGACCTCCATGTTTTATTTATTATTTTTGGCTAAGGTTGTTTACCCACTCTCGAAAATAGGCTTCAGGATCCAATGTGATTGAGAATCCTAATTTATAATCTCCCAATGGAACATTGTCTCTAAGGCCTAGAAAATCATAGAATGCCTCATCATTCTAAAACTCATCAATCGATAAATTGCATTCTTGTTGGTCCCAATCTATCAATTGGGGATAGTATAATGGTAATGGGTTATAGTATAATGGTAGCATGAAGTCCTTATATCCCTTTTGAGGGAATTTGTTGATATATTTTCATGGGCATGTTTTGGCATGCCAGGTTTGGACCCCACCTTGGTTCTACACCACCTTGTGGTTAATTGTGATGCCAAACTAGTAAACAATATTACATAAGATGCATCTTTGCATTGTTATATTAGTGAAGAAAGAGTTGGAAAAACTCTTAGAAGCATGTTGTATTCAATTTATCAACTATTCAGAGTGGATCTTTAATGTTGTGTTAGTTATCAAAAATTTAGAAGGAATCAAAATCTTTACTAATTTCTATGATATAAACAAAGCTTGCCCTAAGGATGAATTTCCATTTATAAGCATTGACATGATCTTAGAATCCACAATAGGTTATGAAATGCTTTGATTAATGGATGGATTTTTAGGGTACAACTAGGTTTAGGATAGCACCAAAAGACCAACACAAGATAGAGTTCACCACTCTGTGGGGAACATTATATTATTAGGTTATGTTTGTTGGTCTTAAAAAATGCAAGGACCACCTATAGAATGGAAATAAAAGGGAAAAGTAAAAAGTATAGTCCAAAACCCATTACATTTATATCAGCATCTGGCTTAGAATAGGACCCTCTTGAAGGATATGAATCATGGTTGTACAATGACAAGTAGGCCAATTATTATGAGAATGTAAAGTATCCTAATCTCAATAGGATCATGAAGAATCAAGACTATGAAGGAGGAGGCCTAAGACCAAATCAATAAAGAACACTTGAGTTGATTTCCATGACCAGATATAAAGGGCCCTATGGACTTGGATTTAAACTACCTAGGGGTGACCCCATGTACTTTAATCATGTTCCATCACTATCAACTAGTGATGAGGATATCGGTAGCAAAGCAGAGTCCAATCATAGCCTTTTTGATGACCTAGTTGAGACCAACCTATTTAACCCTCATTCTATTTGTACCCTTAGACCAGTCATTCATCACAACCCACTACCATTCTATTATCCCCAATTGATAGACTAGGACCAACAAGAATCTAATGTGCCAATTGATGAGTTTCAAAATGATGAGGCTTTCTATGATTTTCTAGGCCTTAGATATAATGTTTCATTAGGGGACCATAAATAAGGGTTCTTCAATCAAGTTAGATCTTGAAGCCTATTTTGGAGAGCAGATGAACACCCTTAGCCAAAATCAAATAATTAAAACATTGAGGTCCTAAAGTGAAAACCTCTTTGAGGTGATTTTTGACTAGGGAAAAAGTAAAGAAGGTGAGTCTAGTGGTGAAAACTTGTTTTAGGCACCATTAGATGGGGGTGTTCAACCTTCTTTAACTATAGCTCAGGAAACCACTAATGATGAACTTATCTCTGAGTCTGAGTTTAGTTTTGAAGAACAACAAGCCTTTGATTAAATCATTTAGGACTTTCCAATAATTTTTTTTACATGGCCAAACCTCTAATTAGGGGACTCTGATTCATCATGCCTAAGGGAACTTGAAGAGCCAATCTTAATAGAGGGCTCTAATATTGCCAATTAGTTCAAATCTTTGCCCATTATCCTTGAAGATGGTTTGACCCTTCTAGTGGAAGATATAATAAAGGTTAACATCAAGTCCTTAGATGACCCAAAGTGCATCAAACTAGGTGTGTCCCTTACTAAGAAGTAGCATGAAGTCCTTATAGCCCTTTTGAGGGAATTTGTTGATATATTTGCATGGGCATATTCTAACATGTCAGGGTTGGACCCCACCTTGGTTCTACACCACCTTGTGGTCAATCATGATGCCAAACTAATAAAAAAAAATTGCATAAGATGCATCTTCACATTATTGTATTAGTGAAGAAAGAGTTGGAAAAACTCTTAGAAGTTGGATGTATTTAATTGATCAACTATTCAAAGTGGATCTTTATTGTTATGTTAGTTATCAAAATGCTAGAAGGAATCAGAATCTTTACTAATTTCTATGATATAAATAAAGCTTGCCCTAAGGATGAATTTATATTTCCAAACATTAACATGATCTTGGAATCCACAATAGGTTATGAAATGCTTTCATTAATGGATGGATTTTTAGGGTACAACTGGGTTAGGATAGCACCAAAAGACCAACACAAGATAGAGTTCACCACTCTGTGGGGAACATTCTATTATTAGGTTATGTTTGTTGGTCTTAAAAATGCAAGGGCCACCTATAGAATGGAAACAAAAGGGAAAAGTAAAAAGTATAGTCCAAAACCCATTACATTTATATCAGCATCTGGCCTAGAATAGGACCCTCTTGAAGGATATGAATCATGGTTGTACAATGACAAGTAGGCCAATTATTATGAGAATGCAAAGTATCCTAATCTCAATAGGATCATGAAGAATCAAGACTATGAAGGAGGCCTAAGACCAAATCAATAAAGAACACTTGAGTTGATTTCCATGACCAGATATAAAGGGCCTTATGGACTTAGATTTAAACTACCTAGGGGTGACCCCATGTACTTTAATCATGTTCCATCACTATCAACTAGTGATGAGGATATCCGTAGCAAAGCAGAGTCCAATCATAGCCTTTTTGATGACCTAGTTGAGACCAACCTATTTAACCCTCATTATATTTGTACCCTTAGACTAGTCATTCATCACAACCCACTACCATTCTATTATCCCAATTGATAGACTAGGACCAACAAGAATCTAATGTGCCAATTGATGAGTTTCAAAATGATGAGGCTTTCTATGATTTTCTAGGCCTTAGATATAATGTTTCATTAGGTGACCATAAATTAGGGTTCTTAATCAAGTTAGATCTTGAAGCCTATTTTAGAGAGAAGATGAACACCCTTAGCCAAAATCAAATAATTAAAACATTGAGGTCCTAAAGTGAAAACCTCTTTGAGGTGATTTTTTACTAGGGAAAAAGTAAAGAAAGCTAGTCTAGTGGTGAAAACTTGTTTTAGGCACCATTAGATGGGGGTGTTTAACCTTCTTCAACTATAGCTCAGGAAACCACTAATGATGAACTTATCTATAAGTTTGAGTTTAGTTTTGAAGAACAACAAGCCTTTGAATGAATCATTCAGATATTTCCAAAAAAAATCTTACATGGCCAAATCTCTAATTAGGGGACTCTGATTCATCATGCCTAAGGGAGCTTGAAGAGCCAATCCTAATAAAGGGATCTAATGTTTCTAATTAGTTCAAATCTTTGCCCATTATCCTTGAAGATGGTTTGACCCTTCTAGTGGAAGATACAACAAAGGTTAACATCAAATCTTTAGATGACCCAAAGTGCATCAACCTAGGTGTGTCCCTTACTGAGAAGTATCATGAAGTCCTTAGATCCCTTTTGAAGGTAATTTATTGATATATTTGCATGGGCATATTCTAACATGGTAGGTTTGGACCCCACCTTGGTTCTACACCACCTTGTGGTCAATCTTGATGCCAGACTAGTAAAACAAAACTTGCACAAGATGCATCTTCCCATTATTGTATTAGTGAAGAAAGAGTTTGGAAAACTCTTGGAAGCAGGATGTATTCGATTGATCAACTATTTAAAGTGGAACTTTAATGTTGTGTTAGTTATCAAAAATCTAGAAGGAATCAAAATCTTTAATAATTTCTATGATATAAACAAAGCTTACCCTAAGGATGAATTTCCATTTCCAAACATTGACATGATCTTGGAATCCACAACAAGTTATGAAATACTTTCATTAATGGATGGATTTTTAGGGTACAACTAGGTTAGGATAACACCAAAAGACCAACACAAGATAGAGTTCACCACTCTGTTGGGAACATTCTATTATTAGGTTATGTTATTTGGTCTTAAAAATGCAAGGGCCACCTATAAAATAGCCATGACCATCATATTTCATGATATGATACATGACATTGTTGAAGACTATGTCAATGACATTCTTGGTAAATCAAAAACCAGGACCGATCACCTAGTAGTGCTACATAGAATATTTGAAAGACTATGTGAATATAAAGTTAGATTTAATCTTAAGAAGTGTGTCTTTGGTGATACATCAAGAAAATTTCTAGGCTTCATTATGTCTCATTGAGGTATTGAAGTCAATTCATCTAAAGTCTAAGCCATAATAGATATGCCACCAATGACTAATTTGAAATAGTTCCATAGTTTATAGGGCAAAATCTAGTCTATCTGATGCTTCATATCACATTTGGCTGACAAATGTCATTATTTTACACATATTATAAATAAGGGAATCACATTTCACTAGGATGATCATTGTCAGATGGCTTTTTAGCAGCTAAAAGACTATCTAGTGAATCCACCTATTTTGTTGCCTCTTATACCAGGAAATCCATTCTTGTTGTCTCTATTCACTACTGACAATGTCTTGGGGGCAATTCTAGCTTAGCACAATGATAAAAAAAAAAAGAGAATGTTGAATACTACTTAAGTTTTACACTAGTCATGTATGAACATAATTATACACCCATAGAAAAAATTTGTTTATTCATTGTCTTCACAGCTCAAAAACTATGCCATTACATGTTAGATAATAAGACCATGGTTATTTCAAAAGTGTATCCACTCAAGTACCTAATATCTAAAATATATTTACAAGGCCACATGGCCAAATGGATCATGCTTCTCAGTGAGTTTGACATCGAGTACATCAACCAAAAATCCATCAAGGGGAAAGTTCTAACAAATCAGCTTGTTGGAGCACCTCTTATTGATATAAAGCCACTCATATTCCAATTTCCTAATGAATCCATAATTACCATCATTAAAACACCTCTCAAAGAGTAGCACTACAAGTTGTATTTTGATGGACCATTTACAACACATGGATCAGGGGTGGGCCTTTTATTTATTACACCATAGGGGGATCTAATCCCTAAATCATTCAGGATCATCTTTATTTATACCAACAACATCACTGATTATGAAGCACTTGTTGCAGGGCTTCACCAAGTGGTACAATGTAACATATCTCATCTCAAGGTTTATGGTGATTCTCAGTTAATCATCAATTAGGTTACAGATCACTTTCAGACCAAAGATGACAAGTTGGTTCCATATAAATCTATGGTCAACACTCTCAAGCAACAGATTGCCAACATATAATTTAAACATATTCTAAGGGTAAGTAATAGAACCATAGATTTTATGTCAACTATTGGATCTCTGATTTGAAAAATAGACACAGTTAAAGTGTATCAATTCCTTGTCAAGAATTTGTTAGCACTAGCTCATGAACCTTCAACTATCATGATGATTTGTGAAATTGTTGATCCTAACTTTATTCAATACTCAGACCTTAAAAACTACCTTCATGACCAAATTATACCATTTAACCTATCTCTAAATCAATCCAAACCACTCATTATACCTTACTCAGATCAACCCTTTACAATCATAGTTTTAATGGAACTCTACTTCATTGTTTAACTTTAGTAGAATATACACTAGAATTATGAGAAGTTCATGAAGGATTATGTGGAGCCTACACTAGTGAGGTAATTCTATCCAAAAATCTCTTATGTACTTATTTATTATTGGCCCATGATGGACACAGATGCAGCTGCATATGTGAAGAAGTGTGATAAGTGTCAAAGGCATACCAATCTATTCATGCTCCGACCAAGACTCTAAAACCAATGTTGACACCATATCCATTTGCTAAATGGGGCCTTGACCTCATTGGTAAAATTAATCCAACCTCATCCAATAGCCATAAACATATCCTTACCACCATCGAATATTTCACTAAGTGGGTTGAAACTATACCCCTCACTTACATGAATAGAAAGCAAATTTCCAAGTTCATTTTCAACCATCTCATTTGATGCTATGGTATCCCTTCCAACATTATATCTGATAATAGAGGATCATTTAATAATAACGATGTCAAAAATATATGTGATGAATATAACATCACATAACATTTTTCTATGGTATATTACCCTCAAGGTAATGGCCAGGCTGAAGCATCAAACAAAACCATTATTGGCATTCTCAAAAATATTATCAATGATATTGGTCATGACTAGCACCTTCAAATATTTCATGCCCTCTAGGCATACCATACCAATCACTGCACACCCACAAGATCCACTCTATATTCACTTATTTATGGTATAGAAACCATTCTTCCCATTGAGGTTGAGTTACCTTCTCTACACATCTCTTTCTAGAATGTCTTGGATGACAATGACTATCGAGTAGCTCACCTACAAGAACTAGAGTTACTTGATGAGAAACACATGGATGTGGTGAATAATCTCCAAGCTTATGAAAATTAACTTTGAGGCCACTACAATCGGCACATGAAACATAGAGAATTTGAACTTGGCGATCTTGTCCTTAAAGAGAACCAAAAGAATACCACAGTCAAAAAGAAGCAAAAAGGCAAGTTCAAACCCAACTGGGTTGGTCCTTTCATCATTATAGCAAACTATGGAATAGGAGCATATAATCTTACCACACTAGATAGACATGAACTTGATGAGCAGATGAACATTTTCCACATAAAGTAGTACTAAACTTGAGTGACTTGGTACATTATCAATAAGGATCATTTCAAGTTGTATCATTTTATCACTAGTCTTATTTATACTATACCATTTTATCATCCTACCAACCTATCACTTTTTCCTATCACCTATCTATTATTCCATATCTTATTTAATTTCTCCCTCCCTACCTAGCCCTATGACCTTGGTTCTATTTCATTTGGTTCCATCCTCATTTTTAGCAAGAAGATTCAAACTGGTCTTAGTAGTTGTTTCACACATACTAGACAGAGATAGTATTTTGGATCAATAAGATAGAAGTTTGGAAGTTGCATCCTTCATTTCTTATTCCATTCTCTATACCAAGTGTGCTTGATTATAACTACCTATGGGCAAATTAGTATCTTCGTAGTCTTATTACTGATCATACTGCCTATGGGAAAATTAGTATCAGTGATCTATGTTGTTGTTTCCTAGCTATAACTGCCTATGGGTAAACTAGGGAAAACATTTTTGTATCATGCCTCGACATACCAACTATCCATTTTTTTTGTCCTACTATTCCTTTATACCAATTGTGCCTATTTTTTTTGAATTGTATACTACACTAGTTAGATTCTTCCACTGTAAGGAAAAGTTACAGTAACTTGATGTCCCATCATGGGACTATGTAGGAAGCACTTGATACTTGTTGAAGCCATGCTCTCACCATTTTACAAGAAACCAAAGCCACACTCTCACCATTTTATGAGCTTGAACCATTTAGTATCTCATCATTCTCCATTGCATTGAGATACCTAGAACATTGTAAAAACATTTCTAAAATCATTTAGAAAAAACCAAAACCATTGACCACTTCTTTGCCTTAAAGATTATGGGAACCCTTCTTAAGTCACAAGAAAATCATTTGTCACTTAGTTTCCCCATACGTTTTGGCCTTTTATCCCATGCACTTATTGTTTTGTAAGACCATTCCTATTCTTCTATCACATCCATTATGCTTGTTTTTCATTAATTATCATTTTCTTACTATTTCTTGGGAGAACTACATTCAGCCTAAAGTTTCTTTTGGATATTACATCCCTGGAACTATCTAGGTAGTGTCCACTTACCTCGCACATATGGAGATAGCTCAGCCACCCTGTTCATTTTCTTCTATTCCCCCAGTCATGTTTATTTGCTAAGTTGTCACTTATTTTCTAAGGGTAATATTCATCACGTAGACTTATGTCATGTTGTTTTTACTAATATTAGGACTTTTTTATTATTTGTTTCTTTGTTTGTTTATTTGCTTATTTGTTTGTTTGTTGTTTGTGTGCCTATTTATTTTCTTTCAGCATTGTTACCTTGATTCAATTTATGTGCATCTATTGGGTGATTCCTTATGCATTTATACTTGAATCCATCCATATTCATACATTTACATTGTCATCATGGTTTTTATCATTGGTGCATTGTTTTCCCTTGAATATTGAATTTTGGTAGTCATTCCTTATGCATCTTTTAGCCTAGTCCTCATGGTGTTCTATCATGATGCCTACCATCCACTACTACAACAAAAATAAATTTTAAGAAGTTTACTTAGCAAGGGTAAAACCAACATCTCCTTAGCACTAGTATCCCAATCCAATCCCAATCCCATCCCATTAATATCCCAAATAGAATAATTACATAATGAAATAATTTCAACCTTTACTAGTTCAAATGAGCATCTCCCTACTAGTAGGTTATCTCAATTCATCTTTATTATATGTATTAATTTACCCACACCATATTTTCTATCATCAGTCAATCAATCATGTTTGCCATAATTGGGGTCCAATGATTATAATTGCCTATGAACAAATAATTGTACACCATCCCACCTCCATTTCTTAATGATTATAACCACCTTTGGGCAACTTATTGTGTTGTCACCAAATTTACTTTATTTTGCCCAAATAGGGGAATGTTTTTATCTTGTTTATTTGTCCTAACTGGGGCAGCTCCATATTCTCAATAATTATAACCACATTTGTGTAAATCATTGTGTTATACCACATTACCACTATTAGGGTATAATGTTTATAACCACCTTTGGGAAAACCATTGTACACAATCCCACTTGCATTCTCAATGATTTTTACTAATTTTTCAAACTCATTGTGTTCTCACCCCATCATCTTCCTTTATTTGGTTCCTTCATTTTGCTTCTTTCTTTCGAGGAACCATTTGTTGACCTACTTGTGTCAACCATTCCTTTGACGGGGCATTATATAGTTCATCCATTGTCATTAAAGTTATAGGCATATAATACCTTTTCATTCTTTGAGAATATGTTACTATGCTTATATATTTCAATGCTTTCCCAAATAGGGGCAAATTGTAGACACCTAAAAATAGCCACTAATGACCTCCAACCAGGCTTATGACAAATTCTTATCAAAATACAAAATTTCACCTAAAAAATTAAAATGCATTAAATGATGTGAATTTTTTATATAAAATCATCAATTTTATCCAATTATCACTAAATAGGGTAATGCAATTTATGAGACAATTAAATTTGATCAGATCTTTTCAAATGAAAATGACATTTTTGCACTTGGGTGTTTTGGATTGCTCATTTCTACCAAATTTATTATAGGAGACACATGCCCTTGTTATTTTATGTTGGTAACATCCTAAATGGGATAACAGATCTAATTTATGTAACATTGCATCCTAATTCTAATCTAGTCAAATTTTGAGCCAATAATATGACATTCTGACCAATTTCATTAATTTATGCATCAATTGCCAAGATTTGCACCAAAATTGATAAATCATGTTTAAGACTAATTAATTTGGATCAAGATCTTAAGTTAATTTTCCGTATAACTTATTGAATATTTTTTTTGTAAATTTATTATGAGTTTATACATCATCTAAGACATCATTTTTTGGAAAGGCATCCCTAGGCCATAAATGCATAAAATATCTGATTAAGCCCTCTAATACCTCTTTAATGCCTTTCTATCCAAAATATTTATGAGGGCATTTATTGAATTTGACCTCCAAAATTGAATGGATTCTTAGCCACACATCCTCATCTTTAAATGGACATTTTAGGTTCATTATGATCATTTGTAAAAATCTATAAATAAGAGGCCTTGCCTATTGAATTTTAAGCTTGGATAGTGTAAAGTTATAATGCAAAAAAGCTCTCTCAATCCATTGATGTAGCATTATCATGCCCAATTTTTGATCCAAGCCAAATCCATCACAAACCTAAGGTTCTAAGGAGAGAAGGATATAGACAAGCCTCCTTTGATGAAGACTCATTGAGCACAATCCAAGCAAGCCACTTCAACAAGCCATTTGGAGCATCCAAGGAAGGTGAAAGATTATTTGTCTTTTGTATTCTAGTTGTGTTTCCCATTTAGTTTTGTTTACTAAGCTCTCCTTTTGATCGAGGATTAAGGTGTTAATTATTAGTGTGTTATTTTGGATTTTGATTTTATACACTAACACTTTACTAATCTCCCCTTATTGCAATCCTATGTTCACAATTATTACATCACTATTGTGGTTCAGTTGAGTATTATATTTGTGTGGTCGGGTTTCTAATTCCATGTCCAACTGATGGGAGGGTTGGATAGGGAAAATTATCTATGGTTGGGATTATCTCAATCATGTGGAAGATTTCATGTACTATAAGGACTATTGTAAAAATTATATATCACCTTTTTATACCAATATGTATTCAGTTTGAACAACCTTGCATGGAAGATTAAGTTGTTCATTATATGGTGTATGCTTTTAAATCTTATAGGATTGTATTCATAGGCAAATAATATTATTTTACATGCATCATGGACCTTGAAGGGTATACTGTGTATTATTAGAGATGCATTATAATGTCCTTAAATTTTTTTGCTTATAGTAGGGATATAGGAAATACCTTGTACTATGTAAAATATTGTTTGTTCATGTATTTTATTATAAATAATAGAGTTGCAGGGTATGGATTATATTATTTAAAATGTAATGGTAATGTTTGTATTCAATGGTGTCATTCTTTTATTTTTTGTGAACAGCATAGTTGAAGAGTATTATATGTATGGCAAAATTGATATATTGTTCATGTTTATTATTTTTGGTTAAATAAGAATTACAAGTTATTTAGTGTCTTTGTTATAACATGAGTTTAATATTCTTTAATCAAACCATATAAAATGGGATATAGTGATTGGAGATGATCCATGGAGATCTAGATCACTCTTATAGTCATTAATGGTGTTCTTATTATATAGATATTATTAACTTAATTGGTTGTTTACATTATTTAAGGAATTATTTTATTATATTATGTTTCATTATGAAGCTCATGTTTTAAAATTTTAAATGGCTAGTTATAGTTGATTCAATTAGGTGACTGAATATTTTACCAATGCATAATGCTTCTTTCCATAGGTTCATAAATGCTATTCATGTTGAAGAGAATATGATTGGGGATTGTCATTATAAGTGCATGCATTTTAGTAATTATCATGAGTAGTCATATGACTTTATATTTTTTTGTCATGATTGTGCATGATCTTATTTAATATTGGAAATAATGTTGCATAAATCATATAGCATACAATATAGACTTACTACATTTTCAATTATGCATTATGTTACCATGATAGCAGTTGGGTTAAGATATTTTCCATGTATTGGTTAAATGGGATGTGTTTTCTAAAATCATGAATTGATTACCCCAAATGTAATGAATTGGTAATGATTTGAAATGAAATACATCCTCATCATGGAGGTCATGAATGAGGTAAATCGGTTACACTAGGCACCTTTTAATAATTTGTCATTGATTATGCATGAATTTTCTTTTAATTTGGTGTTTCTATTATGTATCTAAAATGAGTCAGTGTTTGTCATTTCAATATAATTATGTACTAATGATTAATGGTGTGGAAACAACATAAGTCAGAATACTACTCGAAGCCATTATGGAAATGGAATAAAATGATTTTGATTTTTTAAGTTCAAGTAAAGTCTTTTGATTGTTTATGTCATAATGAATAGAGATATAACACCAAAGAGGTTGGTAATAGTCCCAATAGTTAATTGGTTTGGAATTAACTTTGCAAGCTTGTGTGTGTGTGTGTGTGTGTGTGTGTGTGTGTGTGTGTGTGTGTGTGTGTGTGTGTGTGTGTGTGTGTGTGTGTGTGTGTGTGTGTGTGTGTGTGTGTGTGTGTGTGTGTGTGTCTGTGTGTCTGTGTGTGTGTGTCTGTGTGTGTGTGTCTGTGTGTGTGTGTGTACACAAACACACACTCACATATGCATTTGGTTATTTTAAAAATAAAATAAATGTCAGTCATACGAGTGTGTGTGTGTGTGTGTTTGTTTGTGTGTGTGTGTGTGTGTGTGTGTGTGTGTGTGTCTGTGTCTGTGTCTGTGTGTGTGTGTGTGTGTGTGTGTGTGTGTGTGTGTGTGTGTGTGTGTGTGTGTGTGTGTGTGTGTGTGTGTGTGTGTGTGTGTGTGTGTGTGTGTGTGTCCATAATAATGTACTCTTCAACATATATAAATTTATATCATATTGGAAATGTGGGTGTGTGTGTGTGTGTCATCTACTTACATTCTTGATGAGATTATAAGTATGTGACATAAATCCATTTAGAATTATAAAGCAAAGTGCATTTCATTTTTTTTTAACAATTATTATCTTAAAAAAAAATCATTTAAAGAATGTAATGTCTTGTAAGTAAATTTTATATCTACTACTCTGAGAGTGGGGTTACATAATTAGGATATGAAATGTAATATTATAAATAACTTAATGTGATTAGAGGTGATTTTCAAAGGTTTTGTAAAGGTTAATGCATGTAAATTTATAACTATGTTCATATTAAATCCAAACTAAAGTTTTTTAGTTTGTGTGTGTGTGTGTGGAGGAACATACATATAAATAAATGTCTACATTTAAATAGATAACCCAGATATTTGTATGGGTTAATCTGCTTGATTAAAATGGGGTTAAATATATTAAATGGTAGTAACAGAAAATTGGTGAAAATTAATTAAGATATTATCACGTTTATAATTCTTATCTATTACATGCAAATATAAATGTAGTTAATAAAACAAGTGAGGAACCCATACAATCACGTTAGCATGAACCAATCTCTGAGGGTTATTCTTAGAATAGAAATAGTCATGAGGCAACGTTGTAGTTATGGGTATGCTTGATATTATTTAAAGGGTCATTTTATTTATGTATTGCATTCGAATAATTTGTTAATGGTTGGTGTAAATACAAATATGACTAGAAACCATCCTGGTGTGTTAATAATGGATATCGATTAGGTTCCACTCATATTTATTCTATAGTTGGCTCACAACATTAACATGGGTGTGTAGATTCATCAAAAAAATTAGATGAATATCTGTATTTAAGTCTTAAGGATCCTATCAATATGATATTGGTGCTTCGGTTGTTGACGATTATTGTAGATGGGTAAATCAATTAGTATTTTCCTATAACAATTTAATCATTTGCATGGGGTTAATGTAAATATGTAGTTATTCTTATATGTTTTATACAATGATTTGATAGTGTGTGTTCAAGGCCAATAATGCATGAGAATTTTTAGAGGGTCTTGACCATGTCACTAACATGGATTTTAAATTTTGAATAGAACTAATTCTTTTAAAGTACCTCACATCCCAATTGATTTTGTGCATGTTGATTTTGTGAACTTTTTGTAATATGGTTAATAAAATAGACTTCTTCAATTATGGAACCATTTTTATTGGTCAATAAATTTCTAGTTAGAGCTTAATCTATGTTTTTTTAAGTTTTAAATTTTATGAAAAAATTGGGGTTATGACGTTTGGTATCAGATCCTTTGTTAAGTTAAATCAAAAAATATTGCTGAAAATGTGATATAATAATGCATGTCTAACATGTTAGGATGGTTATACTAGAGCAACATGAAACCTTGTGAATGTGGGTAGTGATCTAGTTGATAATCATGAACAAGAACAACATGATCATGCTAACATAGAGGTGGAACAAAGTGGCAACCATGCAGCCAATCAGGATAATCCTAAATATCAAGTTACTAAGGAATAGAATGATGTATTACATGACATTTTGGGTACATTTCATGGCATCTAAGGAAAAATGGAAATCATAGGCCAAATATTGACTCACCTAAAAAATTTATAAGAGGGAGGACAAGAAGATAGGCTTCATAATGAGCACCATGACAAGAGGTTATGGAGCCTATTATTAAGGAGTTGAAAAATCTTCCTCCTCCCACATATTCTAGTGAAGCCACTGGTGATGTTGTTGATACATAGATGATTAACTTGTAAAATTATTTCACATTGCATAATATGATGTATTTATTCTTATATGTTGTATAAAATGATTTGATAGTGTGTGTTCAAGGCCAATAATGCATAAAAATTTGTTAAAGGGTCCAAATCATGTCACTAAAATGGAGTTTAAAATTTAGATAGAATTAATTCTTGTAAATTACATTGCATCACGATCAATGGTGTGCATGATGATTGTGTGAACTTGTTGTAATCTGGTTAATAAAACAGAATTGTTTTATTCTAGAACCATTTCCATTGGCCAATAAATTTCTAGTTAGAGTTGAATCTCTATTTGTCTAAGTTTTTAATTCTATAAAAAAATTGGGGTTATGACAGTTAATTCGTAGTTATGAGTTAATGATAAGTAAAAAATTCAAGCAATGAACACTAAAAATGTAAAGTAGTTGTGCACATAATATTAAATATTAGTCCCTCTACACTTATCTTTATTGTTTGGGGTTGTTTTTGGAAAGGCAACAGAATTTGAACACCTTAACTTGATGTCTACATGGTATTTAAATGACACTATATAAAAATTTAAAATATATCTTACAATGGATTCAGTGTGTCTTCCATATATTTTTTTCATCTCGTTTCAAGAATTAGAGAGAAAAAAATTTGATCTAATAATTATATATTAATTAATATGTATTGAACATTAGATATCTAATGGTTTTAAATATTACATGTCATGATGTAAATATTCAACGTCTAGACAAAAAATTATGTATCTATACCAATATGTTCCATCAATATACCTCACCTTAACAATATAACTATTTATGGACAAAAAATTATGTATCTATACCAACATTTTTAATCAATAGACCTCACCTTAATAATAAAATTGCTTAGTAATTCGTGCATACTCAACTTCTAATAGCTTTCCCCTAATCTCATATTTTATCATTCATTTAAACACAATTTTAGTATGTATTAGATGTTATTATACTAATTAATATTTATAAAGGAATATAAAATAAATTGTCAACATCTATATCAATCATACCTCTATTTAGATGGATTGGTCTTTGGGTCTGATTTTCATTTGGTGGCACATTTGGTTGGAAAGAAATGCTCAAATTTTTCAAGAATAATTCCACTCATCAAATTTAATATGAAATAAAATTGTAAGCAAGGTCTCAGAAATCATTAACACTTATCATATGTCTAAGAAACTCCCAGAGAAATAGAGGACTCCCCAAGCTCAAAATTTTAGAACACAAAAACCCACTCCTCAAAGATGGAAAATTTTAAATACAAATAGGGTTGTTAAAGATAATCCATGGGATGTAGGAATCGGTAGAAGAGATTATGTAGGGAAGATCCTGCATTGGGAGTTAGAGGGTCTAGGAAGGGTTATTACTATTGAAGCAAAAGGGTTGGCTATAAAGTAAGGTTCTCTCAATGCTTGGGAGTAGGGGGTACGTAAGATTATAGTGGATTCAGATTCTCAAATTATGGTGGTTTTTTTGGATCTCAATACTAATTTTTTATCACAATCTTGGTGAATAATCAATATTGTCACTCAAATCAAATCCATAAACTTCAGTCTCCTTAGACCATTGCCTTTTGACTTGATTTTAAGTGCTCTTGTGTGTGTGTTTGTTTGCTTGTTAAGTTTATATTGTTACTATCTAGACATTTTCAAGATATTTATCATGCATCTTAGGCCTACATGTGATCTCATTAGTTTTATGTGTTTCAATAATACATTTACCTAGACATGTTTCCTTCTATATGTTATATGGTTACATACATAAACTCTATAGTTATCTTACCCTTTTGAGGTGAGTTAACTTCTAGGTATTATTTTCCCTCACCTCAAGGGGGCAAGGGGAATATTAGTGGGGGCATGCTTGGGAAACATCTTCTCCACACTTTCCATAGTTCTCAAATTCAGTGGGGGCATGTCATACGAACATGGCTTCCACACATTCATAGTTTTCAGATTGTAGTGGGAGCATGCTTTGGAATCATAAACTCCACATTTATTCAGTGTTTGATACTTATACCAATTTTTATACTCAAAGGGGAAATGTTATATGGACATGGATTTCACACATCCATGATTTTTAGATTCAGTGGGGGTATGCTTTTGAATCATGTTTTCCACATGCATTTGGTTTGGTACTTATATCAATTCACAGATTTGATGGGGGCGTGTCATATGGACATGGCTTCCACACATTCATAGTTTTCAAATTTAGTGGGGGCATGCTTTAGAATCTTATTCTCCACACTTATTTAGTATATAGTACTTATATAATTTCATAGATTCAATAGGGGCGTGTCATATAGACATGGATTCCACACATTCACAATTTTTAGATTCGGTTGGGGCATGTTTTGGAAGCATGATCTCCACACCTACTTAGTATTGAATATATATAGTTTATATTGGAGTCATCTTTTGGAAACATGTCCTCCACGTTGGTACTTATATCAGTTTCATATTTCTTCATATATAGTGGGGGAATGCTTTGGAAGCATGTCCTCCACACTTACATAGTTATCTGAATTAGCCAAAGCACATAGTTATATGATTCGATACACATTTATAGAAGAATTTTATACATAGTACCATTGTTATACATAGTTTCATCATGAGACATATATAAGGTAGATATGTTATGAAACATGTTCCTAATATTATAAAAACCAAATCAATCTCAGATTCCAAAACTATTGCACGTATTGATACCCTATGGACTTTTACAAAGTTTAGTCAACCAATCTACTACATTAGTTAGTTCACCTTTTTCTATGGTTGAGGTAATTAAATCACTCAATATTTCCAAGTATTTACTTTAAACTTGAGCATCTAAACTCACCAGGTTATAAGTATTATTGGGTTGCATGGTTGATTTAATATCAATTGTCAGGTGGTAACTCATTTTTTCTCTAAATTTGGGGTCATGTGCCTTCTAATCTCTCTATATATATCTATCTCCTTGCATATATACACTTTAAATATTTATCTATATTCATCCTAATGTCATTTTTAGAGAATTATATGATACATCTTTTGAAAAAAACAAACTTGCCAAATAGGCAAGGCGGTTACATTGACACATAGGTGTACTCCTAAACCTTAGTCTTTCAATTTCAATCTATTTAAAGTAATTTTAACCCATATTATATGTATTTATTATACACTATAACATGATCTTCATTATAGGTTAGTCACCAATAAAACACTCAAATTCAACTCTAACAAAACACTCAAATTAAACTTAAGCAAATACAAGGTGTGCTTACACACCTAGGTACTTATTAATTTTCTTTAAACAAGCAATTTTAATAGATTAAAGTGGGGATAAATGTAGATGATATTTTTTGATCATGTAGCACCTAAATATTATACACTTGGAAAAATTATACCTTGTTCATTCCTCTTAGTTCTACACATGCCTTGCCTCTGCAAGCCTTGCATTTACTCTATTTTGTGCCCATTTTCCTCTCTCTTAGTCTAACTAGCCTCATGTTGATGACACAAACATCTTATCTTTCCTATAATACTTAAAATGTACTTATCTTATATCTCTATAAGTTTTAAGCATGTACCTACTCTCCCACTCCCTAAACACTAACATCTAGGATAGACAATAACATCAATGTTACTGTCTTGACCTGATGTAAGTGTCCATTGCCCTAAAGTCATCCAAATTTTTGAATGAAATATATTACACTAGTTGACCTAAGTGATTTAATGTGATTTATTTCCTAATAGGATTGGTATAAATATAATATCAACCCTCATTCATTCCTCACCTAGCTACACTTGGGGAACACCTAGTAATTAGACCAAAAGAGCACTCAAGTTACCAAAATATTTTTTATTTTGAAATATTTTGATATCAATCAAAGGAAAAACCTAGATACAAGTTTGAATTACTAAAGGAGCAGTCATAAGGTTTTATTTTCCAAGTTCCAAGCTAGGTCATTATTGTACTTATTTTACACACATTGCATGATTCACACACAATCCAATAAATAGGGGATAACTACATTGAGTTTGAGTCCCTCTTGTAGACTATTGGCTATCTAGGTAGCACCCTTTGATAGTGGTTTCAATGTGTGTCAGATCAACATGTGTGCCCACTAACCTGTTTTCCCCCAAGGTCACATTAAATATGAAAAGCTAGGGTTTTTCCATTTCACCAAGAGTGACATTCCATGACCCAGATCTAGATACACCAAAGTGAAGCTGAAGCTAAACCTAGAAGCATCCATATGATCGCATTCTATTTCAGTTGATATTTCGTACAGGACACTAGCATCAAACCCATATAGTAGCATTGATACAACTATCTCAAACTAATGTAATTGTTTAGAGAGTTAGAGACATAAGATATAGAATCTAATGACTATTTGAGAACTATATTCCCATCTACTTTATGCATTTTATAGATATAACACTGTGTTAGCATTAGATCCATTTAAGTACATCACTTTTGTATCATTTTCCATATCTAGCATAATTATACTTTTTATTAATAGCATATCTCAATTTAATAAATTGAGCATATGGTACATCTGAGTTTAGCATTTAATTATCCTACTATAGATATGATATTCACCCTTATTCCCTATCGTTTCTATATCCTTAACTCTATATACCAAAGTAGGATTCTGCAATCCAAATTAAGGTTAAACACTTTTAAGCAAACACAAGCATGACCACTGCGATATGGGTATGAACATGAATCATATTTAAATTTTATTTTGGCTCCATGACACCTTATAACATCTTCAACACAACATGTTAATGAATTAAAAATAACTATCATACAATAAGATAGATATATATATATATATATATATATATATATATATATATATATATATATATATATATATATATATATTTTTTAATAATGAATTAAAAATAACATGCTAATGAATATAGTAGCATTTTATCTCTACCATACCCAATGTTCAAAACATAGACTCTCTCTTCATCCCCCACCTTTATTTTGGTATCTTTAATGTACCAAACTCACATATAATTTGGTGCAATCTAATCTTAAATTGTGAGATGAGTATATTCATATTCCATTGATTTTTGCCACTATTGAAGTTTTTTTGTTGTGTTCATAAGTGGGGTTGAACTCGATCATGTAGTATTTTTTTCCCACCTAGGTTATTTTGCCAATATGCTTAGTTTAAAATTTTCCCTCACATAATTTTTAATCTCTTGATTGTTGATTGGGCATTCTTGTAGGTTGATGCCCCCTTATTCATCCCTAGCTTGTTTTTTTCATCCACATCCTCTTTCTCTTATTCAATTCCTTCCATTATTGTATTTGGACACTTATCCTCCTCCATACTCTCTATTTTACTTATATAACCTATAATATGTATTATATTTGTTTCTTCCATCATAAAAATACTTGTTTCTACTATGAGGATCTCATATGAAATCTAAGCTTTAAACTTAATGTTTATCATAATTAAAAAAATTTGAATTCTTTCAATTTGTCTCCATTTTAGACCAAGTATATCATTGGCCCAAATTTCACACTTGTATAGCACCACTAGTACTATTAATATCCAAAACAAGACCTTGGTGGTCTTTCAATCCCATAAATCAACATCTTTGCACCTATTTTGAAGAGTATGACACTATCCACCTTGAATTTTCTTCATTATGCATGTTTCCTAACTGAGTTTTTTAGTAAAATATATCTCCAATTAGTTATATTCCAAGACTATATCAAGTGTGTCCCCCTAAAATATGAAGCTTATACACTTCTTATCCTTCATCATGAGAATATTAAACTCTTAGTTTTATTGGGGTTGACTTGCATACTGACCTCTTTGCAAATGAGCTCTAAGGATTTCAAATGATCTCTTAAACTTTGTGTTATTATTGAGGTCAAAATAATACCATTTTCATGTAGGAGTTTTATCACATAGCTATCCACATGGATTGTTCCATCTCCTAATATGTCTATCCATGCTTCTAATTTGTCAATATAAATGCAAAATAGAGTGGGTGATTATGGGCATGGAAGTTTAATCCTTGTGTCACTATAAAAGCATTATGATAGTAAAATATGAAATCTTATTTTGGCTCTAGCCTATGCATAGAGCTCATAGTCTCTACCCTGTGTTCTTTTGTAACTCCATGTTATTCCATCCTACCCCCCAATTTGTTTCTAGGAGTTGTGTCAAATGTTCTCTTTAAGTCAATGAAACAAAAAATTACTTATTCTTTTTTGTGCCACACATTTTCATTTAAAATTATGAGAGTGATGCAAAAAACTATTGTTAAATGCTTTGGTCTAAAATATTCCTATCATTTTGCCCTTTTTCATTTTTTTCTAACCTAATATCTCATTTTACATTCAGACATAATTCTGAATAATTTTATCATGAGAGTGTTCATCGTAGTAGTTCTATAATTTAATAAGTTGTTTACCTCTACACATTTTTGTCCACTCCAAAAGGAAACCCTAACAATGTTGTTAAATGTCTCTTATGTGATGTGCCAATATTTTGATCCCTCATTTTAAATAATTATAACATCTATATCTTGTGATTTACTACTTACCTTTTGATAATATTTTTTAACTCTCAAATGCACAAAGAAATAGATGAAATAACTTCAATGTGGTGGTTTACATTACCGAGTATATAATGCAAAAGTATGGTTTATAAAATAACCATGTTATCTACCAAACAAATAATTAGTAGATGTTAATAATGTATTCCACATATCCACAAAGCATGCCCAAGTATAATTTCATTTCATTTAAATGAGAGTTAAGAGATAAATGAGTAGTAATAGTGTACAACTTAAGCAAACACTTGACATCTTGATGGAACCTCTTAGACATGCTATATTCATTGTGTTTTGAAATCATTTTGGTGGTCTTTATATGTGACAATTGTGCATAGTATTAGAATATGTATATCAGTCATAATATTTTATTATGATGGTTACAAGTTAATGTCATGATGACACCTACCTAGCACATTGACTTTGATTGATTATCAGAACTAGTTTAATATTATTATGTTATGTGAACATTTATTACAGATATTATTCAATTTGGAGAACATTATTTATTAGTTTAAATATAATTTTAATCATTCATGAATTATTTTAGATAAGCATATGATATTATTTATTATTGTTAATTATGATCAGATAATGTTGATGTCTACATCATTTGATTGCAGGTATGCAACAGATAAATGTAGGTTAGAGTTTGAAGTTGTGTGCTCAGTGGTAAAGACATAGTATGAAAGTAAGCCACAAGATGATGTAGTAGTATCAAAAACCTAATTTGAACCTTTGTTTTGATTATTCTATTTTATATTTGTGTTATTTAGTTTAGGTTTAGTTGTCGACTAGTTAGTTTTTATGTCATCATTTGTCTTTTATTCATTTATGGTTAACTAAGTAATAAAATTAATAGTTCAAGGTGAATATGATTCATACCAACATCGATGATGCATTTTTAAAAAAAGGATGCCACTTGAAGTTCATGCTATCTTGGATGAGTTTTGGAATCCTTGTTGAAACACTAGTATAGGTATGTGTATTAAAACTACAATAATATACAATGAGTAAAAACTTAGCACCATGGTTATAAAGTTTGTTATAGGATAGAGGAAATTATTTTATTCATTTAGCTTTCATATAAACTAATGAATGTTATGTGTTTTGGTATATTTCATAAGGAAATAGGACTTACAGTTAATAAGGTCATGTTTAAAACTCAAACCATAAGTCATAAGACTTAGGTCGAGGACATGGTGATTAAAAGTTTTTAATGTCAAATTGAACCCTAATCTATTAACTTAGTTCAATGGTACAGTTAATGAGGGAAGTTGATTTATCCAACCATGAATGAGTTGGTTGAATTTGACATGTGATGATTAGGGTTTCTTTGTCATTTTGAAAGGCTCTTGACTTTTGCATGACAACCTACATGAAGCTTAGTAAGCATGCACATAGAGGTAGATTTTTGGAATGGAAACTCTATAAAATTATTGGATGGTATATTGATGTTGTGTCATGCATGATTCTATGGAATAATGGAGTTTGAATTCCACTCGACATAACTCATAATTTTGTTGAATGGAACAGCCACTACCAATAGTGGATAAAGAGGTTAGTAGAAAGTAAAAAAGAAGAATGGAACAATGGAGAAGAAGGGAAAATAAAAATGGGTTCATGAAAGCCTTAAACCCTTTTTGGTATCTCATTGCATTGCGAAAAATGTAATTTTTTTATTTTTTAACTACAATGTTGCAATGAGTGTGTGCATTCATTGATGTGAACAATGTATGAGGTTTGGAATAGTTTTTCTGAATAGATCTGGTATTTATTGTAGAAAGTACTTGGTCAAGGATACTTAGTAGGGTTATATCATTCTAGATACTCGCTCATAGATGGAAATTAGTAATTGAAAATGGTGCAATGGACTGGTTAGATTGTTTGGTTACTAAAATATTTGTCATGGTTTGTGAGTTTTCTTTATTTAGGTGTAAATCCTAGTTTCGGCTATTTTGTTTTCGAGTTTGTTGAAATAACTATTATTACAAAAAATCCATATTTTATGCTTATCTTGAGTATTTTTAGGTGATTCTTGAGACCCTAGGTTATTGGTCATTATTATATCACTTATGGTCCATTTGAATATTGTATTTTCATGGTTGGGTTCCTTCTTCCTATTGGATGGTGGAACCTGATCTTATTTTAATGCCCAGTCCCCAATATGGGGTATAGGGGGTAACACCCCCCCATTAGGGTCACCATGGGTGTCCAGGGGGGTGACGATCTACTTTGGAGCCCTCCCTAGTGGGGTTTTCAGGGTAGTGCCCCTAAAGCAAAAATTTTATGAAAAATACATTATAAAATATTGTAATTTTGTAGCTAATTTGGACCAATTACTATTAGGTTTTAGATGTAATGGTAGAAATTAAGTGCATTTTTTCCCTAATTTATAACCCTTATTTGATATCATGGCATTGTAATCAGGTAAAAAAGGGTGAGAGTAAAGAGGATATTGTAGTGGATGTATTGTAAGTTTTTCCCTTTATTTGTTGGACTGAATAATAAGGATTGGCAGTTTGTGTGTGGATGTAGCCCATATTGAGTGAATCATTTTAAAATTTGTGTCTCTATTTTGTTGTGTTTTTTTATAATTTTAATTCTATCTTTATTTAATTATTATTGATCTAAATTATATATTCCTAACAACTGGTATTAGACCCAAAGGTTTATTTAGCAAATAAACTCACAAGAAAAGAGGTTTCCTAGTTCAAGTGGGAGCAATGGTGGAAGAAATCACGTTTAAGGTTGAGAAGTTTAATGACAAAAATTACCAGCTATGGAAGATGCAAATGGAGGACTATCTATATCAAAATAATCTTTTTCTACCATTGGGTGGAATAGCAAAGAAGTCGAGGACTAGGAGGTTCTTGACAGAATGGCACTATAAATAATACGGTTATGCCTAGCAGCATCGGTGGCCTTCAATATTTAGAAAGAAAAGACAATAGAGTATGTGATAAAGGCATTAAATAGAGTGTACAAAAAACCCTTGGCCTCCAACAAGGTATTTCTTATGAAGCATTTCTTTAATCTAAAATTGTCAGAAGGTGGGTTTGTTGTTGACCATTTAAATGAATTTAATATAGTCACAAATCAATTAAGCTCTGTAGGAGTAAATTTTGATGATTAGATTAGGGATATTTTGATTCTGTGATCATTGCTAGAAATTTGGAATGGCTAGGTCATGGTTGTGAGCAATTATGCCTCTAGATCAAACACTTTAAAGTTTGATTATGTTATTGGTGTTATCCTTAGTGAGGAAATGCAATGAAAAAGCACTGGTGAGACATCAAGTAATGCTTTAAATATGGAGAATGGGGGAAGACAAAAGCTATAGGAAAGGACCCAGGGAATCATGGTAAGTCTAATAAGGGCATATCTAAATCTAGAGGATCATTGGTGTGTTAGATTTCTAGAAAGAAAGGACACCTGAAGAAAGACTATTGGTTTTGAAAAGGAAAACAAGGAGATGGACAACAAGATAAAAATTAGGAAGAAAATATAGAAGGTGATGTGTTATAAGATGTTTTAATCCTTTCTTAAGATAATATTAATGATTCTTAGGTGTTATATTCAGGGGATTCATTTCATGTTACACCCCATAAGAAATATTTTCAAGACTATGTTCAAGGTGATTTTGAGCAAGTTTATTTGGGTGATGGTGAACCCTATAAAATTGTAGAAAAGGGTAAGATATAGATAAAATTATAGAATGAAAAAAAATGGTTGTTGAAAGAGGTGAGGCATGTTCCTGAGTTGAGAAGAAATATAATTTCAGTAGGGCAGCTAGGAAGTGAGGGCTACATAGTTACATTCACAAAAAATTCATGGAAGGTCACTAAAGTATCATTGGTAATAGCAAAAGGAGAGAAGGTAGGTACATTGTATTTATCTAACGGTGATGTTGACTCTTCTATTTATCTAGCTTTTACAAAAGTGGATAAAAAATTATGGCACCACAGACTTGAGTACATGAGTGAGAAGGGGATGCAAGTTCTCCACTCAAAATTTATTTCCAATTTTGAAGAAGGTGGATTTAGATTTATATGAGCATTATGTGTATGGAAAATAGAAGAGAGTCAAATTTATTAGAGTTGGGAGGACAAAGAAGGATGAAAAGTTAGAACTTGTGTATACAGATGTATGGGGACTGGCTCAAGTATCATCCCTTGGTGGCTCTTCTTATTATGATACATTTATTGATGATGCAACTATAAAAATTTGGGTTTATTGCATATAAAATAAATCTAATGTTTTTGATACTTTTAAGAAATGGAAAACTTTGGTTGAGAATGAGACAGGAAATAAGTTGAAGTGTGTCAAATCAGATAATGAAGGTGAACACTATAGCAACAAGTTTGATGATTAATATTCATCCCATGAGATTCATAGAGAGAAGATGGTTCCAAGAACACCACAATAAAATGGTGTGTCATAAAGGATGAATAGGATAATCATGGAGAATGCAAGGAGTATGAGATTGCATGCAAGGTTGTCCTTATAATTTTGGGTAGATGTTGTGGATATTGTTGTTTACTTAATAAATAGAGGGCCTTCAAGTCCTTTGGATGGTGGCATTCTAGAAGAAGCATGGATAGGTAAAAAGGTAGATTATTCCTTTTTAAAGACTTTTGATTGTGAATCATTTGTCCATATTCATTAAAAAAATAGAACCAAGCTTGAGGCAAATTCCAAAAAATGTACTTTTATTGGATATGGAATTAATGATTTTGGTTGACGTTTATGGAATATTAAAAATCATAAAATCTTTAGGAGTAGAGATATGATATTTAATGAAAAGGTCATGTATAGAGATTAGTTGCAAGAAAAGAAACAATAAAAGTCAAATACAGAATATGTAGTACTTGAAGAAATTACTAAAAACAAAATTCCAAAAGTGCCAAAAAATTAGAATGTGCAACAACTACAATAAGTACCTCAAACTCCTAAAAGTGTAGTTAGAAGATATACTAGAGTAAGTAGACTCCCTAAATGTTACTCTCCTTCACTTTATTATTTATTATTGACTGGTGGTGGTGAGTCAAAAAGCTATGAAGAATAAATGTAGGTAAAAACTAGAAAGAAGTGGGAGTAAGGCGTGAAAGAGGAGATGGACTCCTTGGTACACAACCAAACTTGGGATTTGGTTCAGTTGCCTATAGGTAAAAGAGCATTGTAGAATAAATGGATTTATATGTTGATGGGAGAATATGGAGGCAAAAAGAGGTACAAGGCCAGACTTGTTTTAAAGGGGTTTACACAAAATAAAGGTACTGACTTTGATTAAATATTTTCTCTAGTAGTTAAATGACTTATATAAGAACTATTTTAAGTTTGGTAGTAGTAGAAGATTTGTAACTTGAATAGTTAGATGTGAAGACTGCATTCTTTCATGGTGATTTGGAGGAGGAAATATATATGGATTATCCACAAGGATATGAAGTCAAAGGTAAGGAAAAAATTATGTTCAGGTTGAAGAAGAGTTTGTATAGCCTTAAACAAGTTCTAAGATAGTGGTATTTGATATTTGGCATGTGTATGATAGAACAAGGTTATAGTAGATGTCATTTTAACCATTATGTTTGCTTTAAAAGATTAGATAATGACAGCTATATTATCTTGTTATTGTATGTAGATAAAATGCTTGTTGTAGGGTCTAACATGCATAATATAAATGAGCTAAAAAGAAAATTAGCAAATTCATTTATAATGAAGGATTTCGATGTTGCAAATCAAATTCTTGAGATAAGAATAACAAGAGATAGGAAAAATAGGAAATTGACATTGTCTCAAGAATAATACATCAAAAAAGTGTTAGTTAGGTTTAATATGCATAAGGAGGAGCACCACGGGTTATGTATTCATTGTTGGTGACACAGCAGTTAGTTAGATTTCAAAATTACATAAGATAGTTACTTTGTCAAATATAGAGGTAGAATATGTTGTAGCTACAAAAGCTAGCAAGGAGATGATATGGATGAAATAGTTCATAGAAGAGTTGAGGCATAACCAGGAAGATTGTAGGTTGTATAGTGATATCCAGAGTGTGATTCATTTATAAAATAACTTGGTATTCCACTCAAGAACCAAACATATACAACTCATGTATCACTTCATTCATTCAGTTTTGGAGGATGGTCAACTAAAGTTGGAAAAGATCCATACGAGTCAAAATCTTGTAGATGTGCTAACAAACGTAGTCACTAAAGATAAGCCGAAGAGTTTTTTAGCTTCAATAGGTCTTCAAGTATAACAGGAAGATGATAAACATGTCAAGGTCAAAGTTTAATGAAAATTCCAAGAGTTGTAGCAGTGGAGTTGCAAAAATCAGTCTCTAAGTGGGAGATTATTGGATGGTGGAGCCTGATCTTATTTTAATGCTCAATCCCTAACAGGGGGTGCAGGTGGGTAATGCCCCCCCACTAGGATTGCTATGGGGGTCTAAGGGGGTAGCGACCTAATTTAGATCCCCCCGTAGTGGGGGTTCATGGGTAGCACCCTTGAAGCAAAAAATTTGTAAAAAATGCATTATAAAATATTGTAATTTTGTAGTCAATCTAGACCATTTACTATTAGGTTTTAGATCTAATGGTAGAAATTAATTTATTACATTTTTGCCCTAATTTTTAAGCCTCCTTTGATATGAGCACATTGTAATCAGGTGAAAAAGGGTGAGAGTAAAGAGGATATTAAAGTGGATGTATTGCATGTTTTTCCCTTCATTTGTTGGACTAAATAATCAGAAAGACTGGTAGTTTATGTGTGGACATAGCCCATATTGGGTGAACCATGTTAAATATGTATCTCTATTCTGTTGTGTTTTTTTGAATTTTAATTCTATCTTTATTTCATTATTATTACTCCACATTCTATATTCCTAACACTTCCATATCCAATCGATGGTTGGGGTGGATAGGGAAACCTATATATGGTTGGATTTATCTTGAGCATGTGGATGGATTTGGATATAAAAAATTCTCTAAGAGAAAATTTTGTGTGGAAGATTTCATTGACTAGAAGGAATGTTGACAAAAGTGTATATTACCTTTCCATGCAAATATGTATTCAATTTAGACAACCTTGCATGGAAGATTAAGTTGTTCATTATATGGTGTATGCTTGTAAATCATGTAATATTGCATTTATAAACAAATAAATTTTTTTTTAATGCATCATGGACCCTATAGGGTATATTGTGTATTATTAGAGATGCATTGTAATGATGTTAAATTTTTATAGTTATAATGGGGATACAAGAAATACCTTGTACTATGTAAAATATTATGTATTCTATTTTGTTATAAATAATAGAGTTTTACTTTGTGGATTATATTATTTAAAATTAAATTGTAATATTTATATTCAATGGTATCATTCTTTTATTTTATGTGAAAAACATAGTTGAAGTTGTGTATGGAAAATTTAATTTCTTTTTAATTATCATTATTTTTGGGTAAATAAGAATTATAGGATATTTAATATTATTTGATCAAACTATATAAGAATGGGATATAGTGACTGGAGATGATTTATGGATATCTAAATCACTCCTGTAGTCATTAATTATTTTATTATTATGCAGAGATTGTTAACTTAAGCGGTTATTTACATTCTTTAAAGAATTGTTTTATTGTGTTGTTTTTCATTATGAAGCTCATGTTTTGTAAATTCGAATGGCTAGTTACACTTGAGTCAATTATGTGACTAAATATTTTGCCAATGCATAATGCTTCTTTCCTTATGATGCATAAATGGTATTCATGTGGAAAAGAATAGGATTGGGGATCACTATTGTAAGTGTATGCATTTTGGTAATTATCATGAGTAGTCGTATGACTTTATATCCATTTGTCATAATTGTGCATGAACTTGTTTAATTCTAGAAATAATATTTCATGAATCATATAACTATACAATGTAGAGTTACTATAGTTTCAATTATGTATTATGGTTACCATGATAGCAGTTGAGTTAAGCTATTCTCACATATTGGTTGAATGAGATGTGTTTGTTGTAATCACAAATCGATTAACCCAAATGCAATGAATTGGTAATGATTTGAAATAGAATGTGTCCTCATCATATAGGTCATGAATGAGATAAACTAGTTACATTAGGCACCTTTTAAGAATTTGTCATTGATTCTGCATGAATCTTCTTTTAATATGATGATTCTATTGTGTATCTGAAATGAGTCAATGTTTGTCAATTCAATATAGTTTTTTAATAATGATTGATAGTGTGAAAACAACATTAGGCATAACAGTACTCAAATCCATTATAATAATAGAAAAAAATATTTTGAGTTTTTGAGTTAGAGTAAAATATTTTGATTATTTATGCCATAATGAACAAGATATAACACAAAAGAGGTTAGTAATAGTCCCAAAAGATAATTAGTTTGGAATTAACTTTACAAACCTTTGTAAACATATATATATACTCATGTATGCATTTGGTTATTTTAAAAAGAAAACAAATGTCAGTCGTGTGTGTGTGTGTGTGTGTGTGTGTGTGTGTGTGTGTGTGTGTGTGTGTGTGTGTATGTGTGTGTGTGTGTGTGTGTGTGTGTGTGTGTGTGTGTGTGTGTGTGTGTGTGTGTGTGTGTGTGTGTGTGTGTGTGTGTGTGTGTGTGTGTGTGTGTGATCTACATACACTGTTGATGAGAGTGAAATTATGTGACATAAATTCATTTGGAGTTATAAAGCAAAGTGTCTTTCATTTTTGCTAATAACTATTATCTTAAAATGTTTTTCATTTAAAGAATGCAAGAGGTTGTAATATGTCTTGCAATTAAAGTATGTATTTATTACTCTAAAAGTGGAGTTGTGTAATTAGGATATGAAGTGTAATGTTTCAAAGAACCTAATGTGATTATAGGTGATTTTCAAAGGTTTTGTAAAGGCTAATGCATGTGAATTTGAAATTACTTTCATTTTAAATCTAAATTAAAGTTATTTAGTTCAAATATTAATACATATATGTTTATGTATATATGTGGGAACATACATATAAATAAATATATGTGTACATTTAAATAGATAACTTATACATTTGTATGGATTAAATATGTTTGGTGAAAATGGGGTTAAATAGCTTAAGTGGAAATAATAGAAAATTGGTGTTAATTAATTAAGAGATTATCACTTTATAATTATTATATATTGCATGTAAATATAAATGTTATTAATAAAGCAAGATAGGATCCTATACAAGCGTTATAATCATGAACCAATCTTTGAGGGTTATTATTTGAATATAAATAGTCATGAGACAAGGCTATAGATGTGTGTATGATTGGTAATATTTAAAGGGTCATTTGATCTATGTGTTACATTAGAGAAATATGTTAATGGTTGGTGTAAATGTTAATGTTTAAATGATCTAAAAAGGGTACATTATAAGAGAGATATGATTGGAAACCATCTTGGTGTGTTGAGCACAAATATCGATGTGTTTCACTCAAATTTATTCTATAGTGGGCTCATAACCTTAACATGGGTGTGCATATTTGTTAAAAGATTTGAATTAATGTATGTATTTAAGTCTTGAGGATCCTATCGATATGATACTAGTGCTTTGGTTATTGGTTGTTATTAGGGGTTGATGAACATTATCCACCTAAAGTGGTACTAAACTTGAGTGACTTGTTGTATTATCTGTAAGGATCATTTCAAGTTGTATCATTTTATCAATATTATTCTTTATACTATACCATTTTATCATCCTACCAACCTATCACTTTTTCTTATCACCTATCTATTCTACCATACCTTCCTTGATTTCTGCCTTCCTACCTAGCCCTATGACCTTAGTTCTATTTCATTTGGTTCCATCCTCATTTTTAGCAAGAAGATTCAAACCAGTCTTAGTAGTTGTTTCACACATACTAGATAGAGATAGTATTTTGGATCAGTAAGATAGAATTTTGGCAGTTGTATCTTTAATTTCTTATTCCATTTTCTATACCAAGTGTGCCTGATTATAACTACCTATTAGCAAATTAGTTGCTCAATAGTCTTATTACTAATCATATTGCCTATGGGCAAATTAGTATCAGTGATCTATGTTGTTGTTTCCTAGTTATAACTGCCTATGGGAAAACTAGGGGAAACACTTTTGTATCATGCCTTGACATACCAACTAGCCATTTTTTTATGTTGTACTATGCTTTTATAAAAATTGTGCCTATTTTTTTAAAATTATATGCTACACTAGTCAGATTCTTCCACTATAAGGAAAAGTTATAGTGACTTGAGGTCCCATCATCAGACTATGTAGGCAGCACTTGATACTTGTTGAAGCCATCCTCTCACCATTTTACAAGCAACCTAAGCCACAGTATCACCATTTTACGAGAAACCTAAGCAATGATTTCACCATTTTATGAGCTTGAACCATTTAGTATCTCGTCATTCTCCATCACATTGAGATACCTAGAACATTCTAAAAATATTTATAAAATCATTTAGAAAAAATCAAAAACATTGACCACTTCTTTGCCTTAAATATTCTAGGAACCCTTCCTAAGTCATAATAAAATCACTTGTCACTTAGTTTCCCCATCCTTCTTGGCCTTTTATCCCATGCACTTGTTGTTTTATAAGACCATTCCTATTCTTCTATCACATCCATTATGTTTGTTTTTCATCAATTATCATTTTATTCCTATTTCTTGGGAGAACTACATTCAGTCTACAATTTTTTTTGGATATTACATCCATGGAACTATGTAGGCAATGTCCACTTACCTAGTGCATATGTAGATAGCTCAGCAATCCCCTTCATTTACTTCTACTCCCCCAGTCATGTTTATTTACTAGGTTGTCACCTATTTTCTAGGGGTAATATTCATCATGTAGGCTTATGTCATGTTGTTTGCACTAATATTAGGACTATTTATTGTTTATTTTTGTGTTTGTTTCTTTGCCTATTTGTTTGTTTGTTGTTTGTGTGCCTATTTATTTGCTTTCAGCACTATTACCTTGATTCAGTCTATGTGCATCTATTGGGTGATTTCTTATGCATTTATACTTGAATCCATCCATATTCATATGTTTACATTGTCATCATGTTTTTTATCATTGGTGCATTATTTTCCCTTGAATATTGGATTTTAGGAGTCATTCCTTATGCATCTTTCAGCCTAGTCCTCATGGTGTTCTATGATGATGCCTACCATCCAGTGGTAAAACAAAAATTAAGTTTAAGAAGTTTAATTAGCAAGGGCAAAACCAACATCTCCTCAGCACCAATATCCCAATCCAATCCCAATCCCATCCCATTCATATCCCAAATAGAGTAATTACAAAATGAAAGCAGTTCAACTTTTGCTATTTTAGATGAGCATCTCCCTCCTAGTAGGTTATCCCAGTTCATCTTTATTCTATGTATCAAGTTACCCACATCATATTTTCTATCATCAGTCAATCAATCATGTTTGCCATAATTAGGGTCCAAATATTATAACTACCTATGGGCAAATAATTGTACACCATCCCACCTCCATTTCTTAATGATTATAATCATCTTTTGGTAAGTATTTGTGTTGTCACCAAATTTACTTTATTTTTCCCAAATAGGGGAATGTTTTTATCTTGTTTATTTGTCCTAACTAGGGCAGCTCCATCTTCTTAATAATTATAACTGCATTTGTGTAAATCATTATGTTATACCACATTACCACTATCAGGGTATAGTGTTTATAACCACCTTTGGGAAAACCATTGTACACCATCCCACTTGAATTCTCATTGATTTTTACTACTTTTTCAAACTCATTTTTTTCTCACCCCATCATCTTCCTTTATTTGGTTCCCTCATTTTGCTTCTTTCTTTCAAGGAACCATTTGCTGACCTACTTGTGCCAACCATTCCCTCGAGGGAGCATCATATAGTTCATCCATTGTCATTAAAGTTATAGGCATATAATGCCTTCTAATTCTTTGAGAAGATGTTACTATTATTATATATTTCAACACCTTCCCAAACAAGGTCAAATTGTAGACACCTAAAACTGGCCACTAATGACCTCCAACCAGGCTTATGACCAATTTTTATCAAAATGCACAATTCGGCCTAAAACATTAAAATGCATTAAATGATGTGAATTTGCTATATAAAAGTGTTGATTTTATCCAAAGTATCACTAAATGGGGTAATTCAATTTATGAGATAGTTAAATTTGATTAGATCATTTTGAGTCAAAATGACATTTTTGCCCCTAGGTGTTCTAGATTGCTCTTTTCTACCAAATTTATTATAGGAGACACAAGCCCTTGTTATTTTATGTTGGTAACATCCTAAATGGGGTAATGGATCCAATTTATCTAACATCACGTCCTAATTCCAATCTAGTCAAATTTAAGCCAATAATATGATATTCTAACCAATTTGATTAATTTATGCATCAATTGCCAAGATTTGCACCAAAATTGATAAATCATGTTTAAGACTAATTAATTTGGATCAAGAGCTTAAGTTAATTTTATATGTAACTTATTGAATATTTATTTTTGGAAATTGATTGAGTTTTTGCATCATCTAAGACATCATTTTTTGGAAAGGCATCCCTAGGCCATAAATGCATAAAATATCTGATTAAGCCCTCCAATGCCTCTTTAATGCCTCTATATCCCAAATATTTATAAGGGCATTTCTTTAATTTGACCTCCAAAATTGAATGTATTCTTAGCCACATCCTCATCTTTAGATGGATGTTTTAGGTTCATTCTGATCATTTTTAAAAATCTATAAATAAGAGGCCTTGCCTATTGAATTTTAAGCTTGGATAGTGTAAAGTTATAATGCAAAAAATCTCTCTCAAGCCATTTATGTAGTGTTGTCATTCCCAATTTTTGATCCAAGTCAAATCCATCACAAACCCAAGGTGCCAAGGAGAGAAGGAGATAGCCAAGCCTCCTTTGATGAAGACTCATTGAGCACAAGCTAAGCAAGCCACTTCAACAAGCCATTTGGAGCATCCAAGGAAGGTGAAAGATTATTTTTCTTTTGTATTCTAGTTGTATTTCCCATTGAGTTTTGTTTACTAAGCTCTACTTTTGATCTAGGCTTAAGGTGTTAGCTATTAGTGTGTTATTTTGGATTTTGATTTTATACACTAACACTATACTAATCTCCCCTTATTACAATCCTATGTCCAGAATTATTACATCACTATTGTGCTTCAGTTGAGTATTATATTTTTGTGGTTGGGTTCCTGCTTTCATGTCTAATTGATGGTGGGGGGAAACTTATCTATGGTTGGGTTTATCTCAATCATGTGGATGGATTTGGATGTAAGAGATTCTCTGGGAGAGAATTTTTTGTGGAAGATTTCATATACTATAAGGACTATTGTCAAAATTATATATAACCTTTATGTACCAATATGTATTCAGTTTGGACAACCTTGCATGGAAGATTAAGTTGTTCATTATATGGTTTATGCTTGTAAATCTTATAGGATTGCATTCATAGGTAAATAATATTATTTTAAATGCATCATGGACCTTGAAGGGTATACTTTGTATTATTGGAGATGCATTATAATGTCCTTAAATTTTGTTGCTTATAGTAGGGATACAAGAAATACCTTATACTATGTAAAATATTGTCTATTCATGTATTTTGTTATAAATAATAGAGTTGCAGGGTATGGATTATATTATTTAAAATGTAATGGTAATGTTTGTATTCAATGGTGTTGTTATTTTATTTAATTTTAACATAGTTGAAGAGTATTCTATGTATGGCAAAATTTATATATTGTTCATGTTTATTATTTTTGGTTAAATAAGAATTATAGGTTATTCAGTGTATTTGTTATAACGTGAGTTTAATATTCTTTGATCAAACTATATAAAATGGGATATAGTGACTGGAGATGATCCATGGAGATCTAGATCACTCCTATAATCATTAATGGTGTTCTTATTATATAGAGATTATTAACTTATTTGGTTGTTTACATTCTTTAAGGAATTATTTTATTATTTTATGTTTCATTATGAAGCTCATGTTTTAAAAAAAAATTTGGCTAGTTACAATTGATTCAATTAGGTGACTAAATATTTTACCAATTCACAATGCTTCTTTCCATAGATTCATAAATGGTATTCATGTGGAAGATAATATGAATGGGGATTTCCATTGTCGGTGTATACATATTAGTAATTATCATGAGTAGTCATATGACTTTAAATTCATTTGTCATGATTGTGCATGATCTTATTTAATATTGGAAAGAATGTTGCATAAATCATATAGCATACAATGTAGAGTTACTGCATTTTCAATTATGCATTATGTTACCATGATAGCAGTTGGGTTAAGATATTCTCCATGTATTGGTTAAATGGGATGTGTTTTCTAAAATCATGAATCGATTACCCCAAATGTAATGAACTAGTAATGATTTGAAATGGAATACATCCTCATCATGGAGGTCATGAATGAGGTAAATTGGTTACACTAGGCACCTTTTAATAATTTGTCATTGATTATGCATGAATTTTCTTTTAATTTGGTGTTTCTATTATGTATCTAGAATGAGTCAGTGTTTGTCATTTCAATATAATTATGTACTAATGATTAATGGTGTGGAAACAACATAAGTCAGAATACTACTCGAAGCCATTATGGTAATGGAATAAAATGATTTTGATTTTTTGAGTTCACGTAAACTCTTTTGATTGTTTGTCATAATGAATAGAGATATAACACCAAAGAGGTTGGTAATAGTCCCAATAGTTAATTGGTTTGGAATTAACTTTGCAAGCCTCTGTGTGTGTGTGTGTGTGTGTGTGTGTGTGTGTGTGTGTGTGTGTGTGTGTGTGTGTGTGTGTGTCTGTGTGTGTGTGTGTGTGTGTGTGTGTGTGTGTGTGTGTGTGTGTGTGTGTGTGTGTGTGTGTGTGTGTGTGTGTACACTCACATATACATTTGGTTATTTTAAAAATAAAATAAATGTTAGTCGTGTGTGTGTGTGTGTGTGTGTGTGTGTGTGTGTGTGTGTGTGTGTGTGTGTGTGTGTGTGTGTGTGTGTGTGTGTGTGTGTGTGTGTGTGTGTGTGTCCATAATAATGTACTCTTCAACATATATAAATTTATATCATATTGGAAATGTGTGTGTGTGTGTCATCTACTTACATTCTTGATGAGAGTATAAGTATGTGACATAAATCCATTTGGAATTATAAAGCAAAGTGCATTTCATTTCTGCTAAAAATTATTATCTTAAAATGTATTTCATTTAAAGAATGTAGTGTCTTGTAATTAAATTTTATATTTACTACTCTGAGAGTGGGGTTACATAATTAGGATATGAAGTGTAATATTATAAAGAACTTAATGTGATTAGAGGTGATTTTCAAAGGTTTTTTAAAGGCTAATGCATGTAAATTTATAAGTATGTTTATATTAAATTCAAACTAAAGTTTTTTAGTTTATATATATATATATATATATATATATATATATATATATATATATATATATATATATATATATATATATATATATATATATTTGTGTGTGTGGAGGAACATACATATAAATAAATGTCTACGTTTAAATAGATAACCTAGATATTTGTATGGGTTAAATCCACTTGATGAAAATGGGGTTAAATATATTAAATGGTAGTAATAAAAAATTGGTGCAAATTAATTAAGAGATTATCACGTTTATAATTCTTATCTATTACATGCAAATATAAATGTAGTTAATAAAACAAGCGAGGATCATGTACAAGCATGTTAGTCATGAACCAATCTATGAGGGTTATTTTTAGAATAAAAATAGTCATGAGGCAAAGTTGTAGTTATGGGTATGCTTGATATTATTTAAAGGGTCATTTTATTTTTGTGTTGCATTAGAATAATGTGTTAATGGTTGGTGTAAATACTAATATGACTAGAAAACATCATGGTGTGTTAATAATGGATATCGATGGGTTCCACTCATATTTATTCTATATTTGGCTCACAATATTAACATGGGTGTGCAGATTCATCAAAAAAAATAGATGAATATTTGTATTTAAGTCTCAAGGATCCTATCAATATGATACTGGTGCTTTGGTTGTTGATGGTTATTATAAATGGGTAAATCAATTAGTATTTTCCTATAACAATTTAATCATTTGCATGGGGTTAATGTAAATATGTAGTTATCTTATATGTTTTATACAATGATTTGATAGTGTGTGTTCAAGGCCAATAATGCATGAGAATTTTTTAGAGGGTCTAGACCATGTCACTAACATGGAGTTTAAAATTTGAATAGAACTAATTATTTTAAAGTACCTCACATCTTGGTCGATTTAATGCATGTTGATTGTGTGAACCTATTGTAATATGGTTAATAAAATAGACTTATTTGATTGTGGAACCATTTTTGTTGGTCAATAAATTTCTAGTTAGATCTTAATCTATGTTTTTTTAAGTTTTAAATTTTATGAAAAAATTGGGGTTATGACATTTGGTATCAGATCCTTTGTTAATTTAAATAAAAAAATATTGGTGAAAATATGATATAATAATGCATGTCTAACATGTTAGGATGGTTATACTAGAGCAACATGAAACCTTGTGAATGTGGGTAGTGATCTAGCTGATAATCATGAACAAGAACAACATGATCATGCTAACATAGAGGTGGAACAAAGTGGCAACCATGCAGCCGATCAAGATAATCCTAAATATCAAGTACTAAGGAATAGAATGATGTATTACATGAAATTTTGGGTACATTTCATGGCATCTAAGGAAAAATGGAAAGCATAGGCCAAATATTGACTCACCTAAAAAATTTATAAGAGGGAGGATAAGAAGATAGGATTCATAATGAGCACCATGACAAGAGGTTATGGAGCCTATTATTAAGGAGTTGAAAAATCTTCCTCCTCCCACATATTATAGTGAAGCCACTAGTGATGTTGTTGAGACATAGATGATTAACTTGTAAAATTATTTCACATTGCATAATATGAGTTCCAATGTCAAAGCATACATTGAAGCTTTCCAGTTGGTAGGTGATACAACTTTGTGGTGGAACCACTTGTGTGCATTAAAAAGGTACAATGTTATGACTCTTACTTGAGAAAATTTTGATAAATAATTCAAAAAAGGATATTTGAACAATATCTATAAAGAACATAAAATTATGAAATGTCGGTTATTGAAACAAGGTATCATGTCAGTATCCACGTATAAAAACAAGTTTTTGGGACTTTTGCATTATGTTAATTATATAAAAGATGAAGAAACTAAGGTAATTAAGTTTAAATTGAGGTTAAATTATATACTCATTGTTAGGTTGTGGAGCTAAAAGCTTCACCCGGATGCAAACATGGAGGAGGTTGCTGAGTGTCACAGTCACCGATGTCGACAAAAAGCAACCAACATCAGTCAAGAGTCGGCCGATGTCGGTCACCTCTAGGCAGACAGGGACCAACATCAGTCACCTATGCAGTTCCAAAACTGGTTGTTGACGAATAGTCAGTTAGTTGAATGGGTTATTTGCATGTTAAAGACTAGTTTGAGTCTTGAGCCACCTGTCTAAATTATTGTATGCATGGGATCTATATAATAGACCCATGGGGCTGTATTGTAAAGTTTAGAACTAGAAGAGTTCTTCCATTGGTGGAATCACAGGGGTTCTAGGTATGTAAGATCAGGTTGATCTGCAGGGTGTGCAAGATCAGGGTGGAGATCTACATGGGTAAGTAAGGTCGGTTGATCTGCAGGGGTGTGTGTGTGTGAGGGTCAAAAGGAGATCTATGGGGTAGCAAGATCCAAGGTGATAGCAACACATCAAGGAGCAAGATCAGGGAAGATCTACTTAGAGTACCGGTTCATACTCAGTTGTACTGGTAGTATTGTACTGACTGGTTGAGGTGAACAACAGCTCTGTGTTTGAGTTGTTTGTTGTGACCTATATTGAGAGAAGATAACTCTTGAGGGAAAGAGATCTATATATCTAAGAGGTGTGAGAAGAAAGTGTGATTTTCTTCATTGTATTTCCTTCTGGAATGAGTTGAATATAATTGTGTGTTGCCTCTCATATTTTGTGTTGTTTTTATTTCTAGTTACTTGTACTTCTGGTTATTTCCACATATTTAATTGCTAATACAAATGTAATCAAGTGTGCTCGTAAATCTGACAAGTTGTGTCAGAGCTTTGGGGAACCTAGGTCCTATCAATTGGTATCAGAGCGAGGTTGGAGGTTCTCAGAGCGAGGTTCACTAACACCTTGGTCCCAGAGTGTGTTAAGTGGTTTTTTGATTACAGGTCACTCTCAGGGGTTTCTAATTGAGTGGGAGTATAACAATGGTAGAAGAAGGTAAGCTGAGAATGGAGAAATTCAGACAAGCACCACAAGGTGTGTGGTGGTTGGTCTTCAGGGTTGACCTTGAAGAGGGATACAAGCCAGGATACAGATTAAATAATGTACTGGTATAGGTACAGGTGTAGCTATTTATCTCCAAGTGGGAGATTATTAGGTTGTGGAGCTAAAATCTTCACCCGGATGCAAACATGGAGGAGGTTGCTGAGTGTCACAATCACCGATGTCGGCAGGCCAACCGACGTCAGGTAAGGGTCAACAAAAAGCAACTGACATCAGTTAGGATTCAGCAGACATCGGTCACCTCTAGGCAGATAGGGACTGATGTCGGTCACTTGTGTGGTTTTAGAACTGGTTGTTGATGAACAGTCAGTTAGTTGAATGGGTTGTTTGCATGTTAAAGACTAGTTCAAGTCTTGAGCCGCTTGTCTAAATTATTGTATGCATGGGATCTATATAATAAACCCATGGGGCTATATTGTAAAGTGTAGAACCAAAAGAGTTCCTCCATTGGTGTAATCACAGGGGTTCTTCCAGGTATGTAAGATCAGGTTGATCTATAGGGTGTGCAAGATCAGGGTGGAGATCTACATCGGTAAGTAAGGTCGGTTAATCTGCAGCGGTGTGTGTGTGTGAGGGTCAAAAGGAGATCTATGAGGTAGCAAGATCCAAGGTGACATCAACACATCAAGGAGCAATATTAGGGAAGATCTACTTGGAGTGTGTTGTGTACTCGGTTTGAGTATTTGGGTATACTCGGTGTACTGGCAGTATTGTTACTAACTGGTTGACTGGGGGTGTTGTTACTGGCTGGTGGAGGTGAACACCAACTCTGTGTTTGAGTTGTGTGTTGGGAATGTAAGAGAGAGAGTGAGCTCTTGAAGAGATTTACTGTTTATACCCTAGAGGTGTGGGAGCCCTAGAGGTGTGTAAGGAAGAAGACTGTGGCAATCTTCTTTGTTGCATTTCCTTCTAGAGGAGTAGTAATACAATTGGGTATTGTCTCTCATATTCTGTGTTGTTTTTTATTCTATTTACTTATTACTTCTGGTTATTTCCGCATGTTTAGTTGCATGGTAATCAATTATGCTTCCTAGATCCACGTATAAAAACAATATCTATAAAGAACATAAAATTATGAAATGTCTGTGATTGAAACAAGGTATCATGTCAGTATCCACGTATAAAAACAAGTTTTTAGGACTCTTGCATTATGTTAATTATATAAAGGATGAAGAAACTAAGGTAATTAAGTTTAAATTGGGGTTAAATTATATACTCATACATGATATAAATATGACTAACCCAAAGACATTAGTTGTTGTCCTAGAATTAGCACATTGTGTTGAGAAAAATAAAAGTCTCGTCAAAGAGAAAGGCAAGGATTTTGAAACGGTAAGTAATAAGGAAAGTCTAAGTCATCAATACCTCCAATAAGTAGTAATTTCAAGAAAAATCACTCCAAAAAAAAAATTTAAAAGATTTATAATTCTAGAAATAAATTTCAAAATAAAAAGGGGTCTAATTCACATTATTTTACAAGGAAAGATGTTAAAAATAGCAAGAAGCAAAACTTTTGTGGGCCATATATGGGAGAAAACACCATTCTACTCCTAGCTAAGATTGTTATGAATTATTGAGAATACAATAATAACCATTACTATAAGGATTGTCCTAATGTGAAGGACAATCATAAGGTCTATATAGTTGTAGACAATAGAAATGCAAATTTTCAATCAACACCTATTGAGATAAGATGTGTAATTTCTAAATTATCTTTCTCTATTTTGATTGATTCAGGAGCTATAGATCATTTTATTTCTTTTTTTAATGTGTTGAAATATAAAATCAAACCAACTAGACTTAGATAAAGATGGAAAGTAGAGTTTGGCACCAAGAGAAATGTGGTTGTTAATGAATGTCTAGAATAAGTCGAACTGAATTTGAGTAGTTTTATGACTTGTGTAAATTTATTCCTTGCTCCCTTAGGATCTTATGACATCATCTTGGACATAGACTTGTTACAAGCACATCAAGTTAAGTTGGATTACTCAAGTAAAATATTTCAATGCTTAGATGATGAGGGAAATTCTATAGTGATTCAAGGAATCAGCAACTTATCTAACCCATGAATTCTTTCAACCATTTAGATTATAAAAGTGGTTAGAAAAGGGTGATAGTTGTATGCTCTCAAGTTTAATGAGATAGTTGAAGTAACAACCATAATACTCCAATATTATCCAAATTTAAAAGAGTTCATGTATGTTTTTCTAGAAGAACTATTAAGTTTGCCTTCAAAGAGGATATTTGATTTTTTTATAGATGTAATACCTAGTACAACACCTACATTTAAGGCACTTTATTCAATGAATGTGGTTGATTTAATGGAGATTAAATTATAACTTTAATAGTTATTAGATATTGAATGATATGACTTAGTGTGTCACCTCGAGAAGCTCTAGTAGTGTTTGTCAAAAAGAAAGATGGGACACTCAGATTGTGCATCGATTACAGAATACTCAACAAGGTCACAATAAAGAATAAAGTATTATATTTCTCACATAGATGACCTCTTTGATCAAATGAAAGGAGATATATTTCAAAAGATATATATTCAATCAAGGTATCACCAACTTTGTATCAAAGATGAATATGTCCATAAGACTACATTTAAAACTAGATATGAGCACATGAATTTGTAGTCATGCCATTTGAACTAACAAATGTTCCTACAGCATATATGAATTTAATTAATAGTGTGTTTTAATATTTTATTGACAAGTTTGTATTGGTGTTTTTACATGACATTCTAACATATTCCAAAAGTGAATAAAAACATGAGTATCACTTAAGTTTGGTGTTATAACCTTTGAGGCAGCATAAGATGTACAAAAAGTTATCAAAGTGCTCTTTCTTCAAATCTGAAATTCATTTTTTAGGTCATGTGATTTTTAAAGGATCTAAGGTATATCCTACAAAGAATATATCTATTAATGAGTGGCTATCTCCCAATTATGTACATGATGTAAAAAGATTCATCAGGCTTGTTGGGTACTATCAAAGGGTTTTACAAGAGGTTTCAAGGATTACTCTCTTTGTAACTTCCTTGAAAAAGAAGAGGAAGTAATTTGATTGGTCTCCTAAGTGTGAATCAATATTTCAAGATCTAAAACATTTGTTGACCATGACTCTTATTTTGACTATATTAGATCCCAATGATAATTTTGAAATATGGGCAGATACTTGCAAGGTGGGAATTGGATCCATATTAACTCAGGATAGCAAGGTGGTTGTCTATAAGTTTATAAATCTAAAGACCCATGAGCATAAATACCCCACTCATGATTTAGAGTTAGTTGTTATCATTCATGATTTCAATCAATGGAAGTATTTTTTCCCAGGTAAGCACTTTAAAACTAAATCAAATCATCGTAGGCTTGTACACTTGTTTACTTAGGATGAGTTGAATGCAAGGAAAAGAAGATGGTTATAATTTATCAATAACTTTGATACTAACATTGATTATGCAAAAAGAGTGGTTGATGCATTAATAAGGTGAACCTACATTACTACCCTCTTAGTACTATTTTATAATTTTAAAAATTAAGTTTTTACATGGCAAAAAATTAATTTTTAATGCCTTAACATTTGTGCTAAATTAAAAATAGCAAGTTATGATCCTAAATTTCATTTTGATTTAGATGGAAGAATTTTTTTTCTAATTTAGGGAAATCTAAGAAATCAAATGATAAATTAAGTGTATGTAGAAACTCATTACACACATTTGGATGTCAATAAAATGACATAAGATCTAAAAGAGCTATATTTTATATTTGGGGCTAAAGAAAGATATGGATACATATGTATCCAAGTGCTTGAAATTTCAACATGTGAAATATGAACATGATCATTTTGTAGGCTTAATTTATCTTTGTGTCATTCTAAAAAGTAAATGGGTTATTTTATCTATGGATTTCATCATGGGGTTGCCTAAATCTTGTAATAGACATGAGTCAATCTTAGTTGTGATTGACAAATTCACTAAAGTGTCTCACTTTATTGATAGCAATATCTTTGATGATATCATTCTTTTTAAAAGATTCATAAAATAAGTGGTATAAATTCATGGTGAACTTGAAGTAATCATCTCAGATAGAGATAATTTATTCACTTCTCAATTTTTGAAAACTATGATTGCTGATTTTTGTACAAAGCTAAATTCTAATTTATCTTATCATCTAAATTTGGATGGATAGAATGAAAGGTTAAATATTATTATTGAAGACATCTTATGAATATATGTCATGGATCAGCAATATAAGTGGTAAAACTACCTGCACATGCTAGAATTTGATTATAATAATACATACCATTCATTAATCAAGATGGCACCATTTGAATATTATATAGAAAAAAAATACATAACTCCATTGGGATGGAATAGCTTGGAAAACTATTTTTTTTGGTCCAGACATTTTTTAGGAGTATCATGAGTAAATGGCTATTATAAAAGAAATATTAAAAGCTGCCTATGATAGGCATAAAAGTTATGCAAATCTAAAAATATATTATAGATAATTTGAAGTCTCAGATAAAATATTTATGAGAGTAAGACCTTGAAAAGGCTCAATCAAGTTTAGCAAAGCTATTAAACTAGCACCATGTTATGTTGGACCTTTTGACATAGTGTAAAAGATCATCCTAGTGACTTATCGTCTCACTCTTCCTCCTTATCTATCTAAAATCCATGATATTTTTTAGGTATCATTGTTAAGGAAATATGTTTCATATCCCTCACATATTTTAAATTGAGATGATCTTTAGGTGGAGGGTGAGGAAACAATTCAGCTGGAGTCTATCAAAATCTTGACTCAGAGTAGATTGAGCTACAAAAAATAAAATTATAGCATGGATTGGTCCAAAGGGATCAAATAGGAGAAAGGAGTGCTAATTGGGAAGATGAAAATATTTTTTTATGGAATTATCCTTATTTATTTTAGGCCCTAAGGATAGTTTCATTTTTAAGGGAGAGTGGATGTCATGACCACACCTATCTAACACATTGAATTTGACTGATTGTCAAAACTATTTTAATATTCTTATGTTATGTGGACATTTATTATAGACATTATTTGATTTGTAGAACATTATTTATTATTTTAAATTAAATTATAATTATTCATGTAGTATTTAAATGATCATATGATATTATTTAGTACTATTGATTATGATCAGATATTATTGATGTCTACGTGGTTTGATTACAAGTATGCAATAATAAGCATAGGTTGGATTTTAAAGTTGTGTGCTTGGTAGAAAAGACATGGTATGTAGGTAAACCATAATGGTGATGTAGTAGTATCCAAAACCTAAGTCAAACCTATATTGGTCATTTTGTTTTATAGATGTGTTATTCATTTTAGATTCAATTGTTGGCTAGCTAATTTTTGTGTTGTCATTTATCTTTTATTTCTTTGTGGTTAACTAAGTAATCAACTGAATAGTTTGAGGTGGACATGATTCATACCAACATCAATGATACATTTAAAAACAAGGATGCCACTTGAAGGATATAAAATCTTGGATGAGTTATGGAATCCTTGTTAAAATACTAGTACAGGTTTGGGTACTAAAACTATAATAAGATACTAAGAGTGTAAAGCCAGCACCATGGTTATAAAGGTTATTATAGCACAAAGGCAATTGTTCTATTCATTTAGTTTTTGATATAAATTAATGAATGTTGTGTGTGTTGGTATATTCCATAAGGTACTAGGACTTACACTCAATATTATCATGTTTAAAGCTCAAACCATAAGCCATAAGACTTAAGTCAAGGGCATGGTGATTAAGTGTTTAATGTTATATTGAACCCTACGCTATTAACTTAGGTTGATGGTATAATTAGAGAGGGTATTTGAGTTACACAACCATGAGTGATTTGGATAACTTTAAAAATGTTAGGGTGTGGAGTTAAAAGCTTCAACTATTGCAGACACGAAGAAGGAAGGTTGTTGAAGATCTAGAAGTACCAGCGTTAGTAGCATGACCGATGTCGGTTAGATGCAGTGTAGAAGGTGACCGGCGTCGGTAGGGAGTCGGCCGATGTCGGTCAGCACCAGACAAATAGGGACCGACTTCAGTCGCTTGTGGCAGTTCCAAAATTGTTGTTGATGAACAGTCAGTTAAGTGAAGTGAGTGTTTGCATGTTTAAGGGTTAATTATAGTCACGAGCTGCGTGTCTAATTATTGTAATTAGAGATCTATTTTTGTATGCATGGGATCCTATTTAAAGACCCATGAGGCATGTATTGTAAATCAAGCAAGCAAGTAAAGCATTGAAGCAAGGAAGCAAGGTCAAGGAGATCTACAGGTGTAAGGTTAAGGAGATCAGCTGAAGCATTCAAGGAGGGGATAACAACTCAGGTTGTTGAGTTGGTTGTGTTGAGCAAGAGAGAGAGGGAAGAAGGTCTTGAGGTGTGGCAAGCCTTTGAGGTGGAGGAAGAAGTGGCATCTTCCTTATTGTATTTTCTTCTAAGAGTATCTAATATAAGATTGTGTATTGTCTCTCAAATTCTTTGTTGTCTCAAGTTTCTAGTTACTTAATCATTCTAGTATAATTCCATGTTTAATTGCTTATAAGAAAGTAATCAATTGTGCTTCCATTGGATAAGGGTTCCTAACAGTTGGTATCAGAGCTACGGTTTGCAGGGAGCAGGTTATTATTTGATTACAGGTCATTCACAGGGTTTTTTGATTGAGTGGGAGTTCAACAATGGCAAAATAAAGTAAGCTACGAATGGAAAAGTTTAACGACTAGAATTATCAACATTAGAGGATGTAGATAGAGGATTATCTGTATCAAAAGGATTTATACTTACCATTGGGTGGGGTTGCATGCAAGCCCACAGATATGAAGGATGAAGAATGGAGTGTTCTTGATCAAAAGGCTCTGGGTTCCATAAGGTTGAGCCTTGCATCGTCTGTGATTTCTAACTTATCACAGTGCAAGACAACAAAAGAGTTGATAAAATATTTGGTGAATTTATATGAAAAGCCCTCGGCTTCTAATAAGGTATTTCTTATGAAGCAGTTATTTACTTTGCAAATGCAGGAAGGTGGATCGGTATATACTCATCTTAGTGATTTCCATGGTTTGGTAAACCAGTTAGCTTCAGTCAATATTGTCTTTGATGATGAAGTAAAGGCTCTCTTGATTTTATGCTCTTTACCTGAAAGTTGGGATAGTTTGGTTATGGCAGTAAGTAATTCTGCATCTGCTTCTAAAATCTTAAAAGTTGATGATGTTGTGAGTGTGATCTTGAATGAAGAAATACGCAGTAAAAGCACAGGTGAATCATCAGGGAATGCTCTAAGTTCAGAAAGCAGGGGAAGGCAAAGAGAGAAGATTGAGCAAGTGAAATCAAGGTTGAAGGTGGGAAGGAGATCTGAATCTAGAGGTGTCACCTACTGGTTTTGTGGAAAGAGAGGATACACAAAGAAAGAGTGTTGGTTGAGGGATAAAGAGAATCAACATGAAGGTAATGAAGAAGCAAAAGATGCAGGTATTGTGGCACAAGACGCTCTCATACTTTCTTTGGATAGTCAGGTAGGATCATTGGTTTTAGATTCTGGTTCTTCTTTTCATGCATCCCTAAACAGAGATTTGTTCCATGAGTATGAATAGGGAGACTTTGGAGTGCTTAAATTAGGGGATGGTATGCCTTGTCAAATAGTTGGAAAAGGGAAAGTGTAGCTAAGATTGCAGATGGACAACACATGGGTGTTGAAGGAGGTTATGCATGTCCCAGTTCTGAAGTAGAGTTTGGTTTCTGTAGGAAGGTTGGGTGATGAGGGATGCACAGTAACCCTCACAGTAGATTCTTGGAAGGTTACCAAGGGTGCACTTATTTTAGCAAGAGGTAAGAAAGTAGGTACTCTTTATCTATCTACTTATATTACTGATTCTAATTTTGGTTTATCTACTTCAGCTGTAGATTCAAAGATGTGGCTTAATAGGCTTGGTCACATGAATAAGAAGGGAATGGACGTTCTTGATTCAAAAGGTATGTGTTTAGATTCAAAAAGCATAGATAGAGTTCATTGCAAGAAAAGGAAATTTGATGCTTTTGACAAGAACAGGGAAGCCTTGGTGTTTATGGAGGAGATGAAGGACAGAGATCAGTCATAGGGGCTGAATGATTCTAAGCAGGGTAGTATGGATAGGGGTTTGATCCAAGATGAGCTCATGGATGAAGATTTCATCACTTACAGGAACACACAGACACTAATGTCAGTCACTTGGAACCGACATCGGTCAAGCAGATACCGACATTGATCATGTGCAGACTAGCAGGGTTGGTAGAGTCGAGCAGGAGAAGTCTGACATTGGTCAGGCAGGAACTGACGTCGGCAGAGGGGACACCGGCATCGGCCAGGGAAACAACGTCGGTAGTCAAGGTCAGTGTAGGGAACTGACATCGATCAGATGCAGACTAGGAGATGGTTGAGATCAGTCACTGGAACAGATGTTGGGTAGACAGCAAGCTATCAAGGAGTCTCAAATGCCCATATGGAGGTCAGAAAGGGTAAGTGAACCTCATATTCATTGTTCACCTTCTTTATATTGCTTACTGATGGTCAAGAACTAGGAAGATGTGAAGAAGCAATGCAGGTAGAATCCAGAAATAGTGGGAGCTTGGCATGGATGAGGAGTGTGAGTCCTTGGAGAAGAACCAAACAGGTATTTGTTGGTGGAGTTGTCAACTAGAAGAAAGCACTGGATGAGGGATGGATTTCCATGTTAGAGGAGAGTGGATGGACACGTGAGACAGAAGGCTATGGTGTATGGTCTTGAGTAGGCTGTAAAACAATGGAGGTTTGACCATTGTATTTTTCTTTACCAAGTTGGATAATATTAGCTACATTATCCTGTTACTGTATTGTGTTGCTTGTTGCAGGGTTTCATATACATGGAGTTTTCTGAGCTAAGGGTAAAGTTAGTTCAGAGGTATGTCATGAAGAATTTGGGAGCAGCAAAATTCTTTTGGCATAAGTGACAGTTATAGCATCACAGGTTTTTTGATGGTTGGTCTTCAAGAGTGACTTTGAAGAGGGATACAGAGCCAAGGGAACAAAGTAGATGGTGTACAGGTATAGGCATAGTTGTAGCTGTTTATCTCCAAGTGGGAGATTGTTAGGGTGTGGAGCTAAAAGCTTCAACTGTTACAGACATGAAGAAGGGAGGTTGTTGAAAATCTAAAAGTACCGGCGTTGGAAGCATGACCGACATCAGTCAGATGCAGTGCAGAAGGCAACCAGTGTCGGCAGGGAGTTAGCTGACGTCAGTCAACACCAGACAGATAGGGACCGACGTCGATCGCCTGTGGCAGTTCCAAAACTGTTGTTGACGAACAGTCAGTTAAGTGAAGTGACTGTTTTCATGTTTAAGGGCTAATTATAGTCACGAGTTGCGTGTCTAATTATTGTAATTAGAGATCTATTTTTGTATGCATGGGATCCTATTTAAAGACCCATGAGGCATGTATTGTAAATCAAGCAAGCAAGTAAAGCATTGAAGCAAGGAAGCAAGGTCAAGGAGATCTATAGGTGTAAGGTCAAGGAGATCAGCTGAAGCATTTAAGGAGGGGATAACAACTCAGGTTGTTGAGTTGGTTGTGTTGAGCAAGAGAGAGAGGGAAGAAGGTCTTGAGGTGTGGCAAGCCTTTGAGGTGGAGGAAGAAGTGGCATCTTCCTTATTGTATTTTCTTCTAAGAGTATCTAATACAAGATTATGTATTGTCTCTCAAATTCTTTGTTGTCTCAAGTTTCTAGTTACTTAATCATTCTGGTATAATTTTGTGTTTAATTGCTTATAAGAAAGTAATCAATTGTGCTTCCGTTGGATAAGGGTTCCTAACAAAAAAGTGATGATTATGGTTTCCTTGTCACTTTGGAAGGTTCTCAACTTTTACATGGTAGCATGCATGAAGCTTGGGAAGCATGCACGTAGAGGTGTAGTTTTAGAATGGAAACTCTATAAAATTCTTTGAAGGTAAATTAATGTCATGTTGTGCATGATTTTGGAGAATAATCAATTGATAATTCCACTCGACATAACTCATAGTTCTATTGAATGGAATGGTCATTGTTAATGATGGATAAAGAGGTTGGTATAAAGGGAAAAAAAGGAAGAAGAAAGGAATAGCAGAGAAGGGAAAAGGAAAAGGGGTTTGTGTAAACCTTAATCCCTTCCTGGTATCTCATTACATTGTGAAAATAATTAAGTGCTTTATTTTTTAACTACAATGTTGCAATGAGTGCATTTATTCATTGATATTAACAATGTATGAAGTTTAGAATGGTTTTTCCTAAATAGACCATATTTATTATAAATGGCACTTGGTTGAGGATACCTAGTAAGATTAGATCATGCAGGATACTTGTCCATAGATGGAAATGAGTAACTAAAAATGGTATAATATATTGATTGGATTGCTCGATTGCTTAAATATTTAGCATGGTTTATGAGTTTTCTTTATTTAGATGTAGACCCTAGTTTTGGATACTTTGTTTTTGAGTTTGTTGAAATGACTGTTGTTGCCAAAAACTCTTATTTTAAGCTTATCTTGAGTGTTTTTAGTTGAGTCTTGAGACCCTAAGTTATTGGTCATTATTGTATTACTATTATAATAACAATATTATTTCCACTATTCATTTCAAATATGCTAAGTTATTTCTAGTTGTAACTATGTGAGAGCTTTTGAATCAATGTTTTAGGTCATACTCTATGAACCATCATTAAGATGAGAATCAAAATATATCACCTTGATGATGGTTCATAGAGTGTGACCCAAAATTTCAATTCAAAAGCTCTCACATAGTTACAACTAGAAATAACTTAGCATATCACTATTGTAATTCAGTTGAGTGTTGTGTGTTTGTGGTCGAGTTCCTACTTCCATCTCTAACTGATAGTTGGGGTGGGTAGGGAAACCTATCTATGTTTGGTATTAGCTCTATCATGTGGATGGATTTAACTATAAGAGTTTCTCTGGGGGAAACTTATGTGTGAAATATTGCATATACTAGAAAGACTACTAACAAAAGTGAATATTACCTTTCCATGTAAATATGTATTTGTTTTGGACATCCTTGCATAGAATATTAAGTTGTTCATTGTATGGTGTATGCTTTTAAATCTTGTAAGAATGAATTTATAGGCAAATAATATTGTTTGCAATGCATCATGGACCCTATAGGGTATACTGTGTATTATTGGAGATGTATTGCAATGTCCTAAAATTTTATTGGTTATAGTAGGGATACATG